>JAATLQ010025817.1:0-30337 GCA_013421005.1 Heliconius erato x Heliconius himera | reverse complement strand
ACGAGGTGTGACTGCAAATCGACTGGTTGTGGGTTCGATCCCCACTCGAGGAGATGAAATATTTACTTAAATTTATATTTCCATTTCTTCGCTCTGGTGTCGAGGTTAAGCGCGGCGTTGAGTTCTGCCACTCAACACGCAATGCCTCCAGAATTCGGCAGAAAGTGGGGAACGGAGTGTCTTAACACTAGGTTCCCTCTGCCTACCCTGCTGTGTGCGGGATACAGCGTGAAGCTAATAAATACAATGTGTTCTAAATTGATAAATTTCGGAGGGTAGGCAAAGGAATCTAGCTTTCCTCACTTTCCGTCGAATTCTTGCGGCATTGCGTGTCGAGTGGCGGAATTCAACTCCACGCTTTGCCTCGTTACCAGAGTGAGAAAATGAAAATAAAAAAAAAGTGACAGTAATGTTTCATTGGAATTAAAAAAATCTTGCAATTCAATAATAAAAAAATCTTGCAATTCAAAAATAAAAAAATAATTTCGACTTTGCTTCTTCTTCTTTGTCTAACGAGAGTTCGGAATGGAAAAGATTGTTACGGAATATTTCCCTCGAGTGAGATTTGAATTCCCACATCACTGCACGTTCTGGCTGTGTGACAATGACGTCAATACATTCATCAATACTAAAATAGACATTTAGAATAAAAACTTGAAACATACAGATTCACAATATAATAATTTAATCTTAAAAAAAAAACAAATCAGCTTCACGCTGTATCCCGCACACAGCAGGGTAGGTAGAGGGAACCTAATGTTTGAACACACCGCTCTCCACTTTCCGCCGAGTTCTGGAGGCATTGCGTGTTGAGTGGCGGAACTCAACGCCGTGAATATAATTTAGTATTTATTTTGCTATATCAATTTTAATACATAGCAAATTGTATATATAGCTATAATGTGTAATATAATAAAAAAATAATATTAAGAAAAACATTGTTTACGGCAATTTACATCAAATTATAATTTTATGTTTTTTTTTAACTGCGTTATATACCGCAAAATGCTCTCCTAAATAAAATAAAGTAGGCACGAACGGAGGAAAGTACCATTTTAGTGAATTATGCTGTCTGTAGGTATCTTCTAGTTTTTACGATACACGAGTGCCCCTAAAAGCCTACTAAAGTAAATCATAGTCATCTATCACTGGAAAGGGATGTAGAGGTCATGAAGGGAAGTCATAATAAATTTCAGTACACGCACTTAGTATAATGTAATACATATTAACATAAGAATAAAAAAATATATATTACGAATAAAGTGGTAAGCCAAGAAAGTATATAATTTTAATCTTGTTTTAGCAAACTATGGGGAAAGAAACTTTTAATTTTTTTTAAGTAATTTTTTTTCATTTGTATCTTTCTATATTCCATAACATCGCTTCGCGTACAGCTTCACGCTTTATCACGAATATAGCATAACAATCGCAAATAGGAAGAGAGCCTAGTGATAAAACACTCCTCTTCTTCATGACCTTTACATTCTCTCCGTTCCCCACGCAACGCCCAGCTTTCGTGACTCAAGGCCGCGCTTGGTTCTGCCTCTGCAGCACGACGACAACAGCAACGTTTTCTTATTATAATTATATAGAAATAAGAAATACAATCAGTATTTCTTTTTCAAATTGCAGCCGTATAAAAAACTCATTGTTGTTATTCGTGATTAGCCCACGCATTTTCACTTTAAATTTTAAAAGCAAAGTTTACATTATTAGACATTTACTTCAAATTATTGACACAATATTAACGCATATCTAAATATCAAATATGAACAACATTTTATCATTTACCAATATCAGGCAGTTAGTTGACAAAATTATCAGCCATTATTACACTCAGTAAAATTCGCCCGAACTGATTTTATCGGATTAAACAAGGCATAAAGTACATAAAAGCTGCTTTAAATTTTACTCTCATAGTCATAGTATAATAGGTAAGAACCTTTTGAAAAATTGAGGCCAGTCGTGGCGCAGGGGCACAATTGTGTAAGTATAAACGGTTGTGGGTTCAATGCCCATTCGAGGAAATTAAATATTTATTTAATTTTCATTTCTTCGCTATGGTGTCGAAGCAAAGCGCGGTGTTGGGTTCCGCCACTCAACACTCAAAGCCTCCAGAATTCGTTGAAAATTGTGGCACGGAGTATCTTAACACTAGGTTCCTTCTGCCTACCTGCTATGTGCAGGATACAGCGTGAAGCTTATAAAAAAACTGAGCGTAAAAC
This sequence comes from Heliconius erato x Heliconius himera, assembly GCA_013421005.1. Classification (NCBI taxonomy): domain Eukaryota; kingdom Metazoa; phylum Arthropoda; class Insecta; order Lepidoptera; family Nymphalidae; genus Heliconius; species Heliconius erato x Heliconius himera. The sequence goes on along the minus strand of JAATLQ010025817.1, from coordinate 28,112 downwards.
TCAACGCTCTATGCGAAAAGTGACGGTTAAATCGAAATATTTTGAAAATGATCGTTCCCATGTACAGTAATTGAACCTACACCCATCACATTTATGATCAGACACTGTTCTATCGCGTCACAATGGCCACGATATAAAAGATCCTATAATATTTCACATAACGTTACCACTATGCTCATGAGGCTATTATCTGTGGCTCGCTTCGTTCTATACAACGCTTGTACTGAAATATAGCTCACATTGTCGCCACTAACAACAGTTCGTTCTGGCTAACAGCGCGCCGTACTGACCCCGTACTTCCGCCCCGCTATCTTAGTACAAGGGAGACAATAGTATCTTAAAAGCCTACTAAATAGTGCTTTATTTACAACATTTCTTGCTGTTGTTTCATATGTTTTGGAGATTATGTTGGTCATTTCTGTAAATAAATTTGGTTTTTTAGGCTTGTGGTATGTTATATGTTTTATATATTTTTTTTTGATTATTGATCGTATTGAAATTATTTATATTTAAATTTAATTAAGATATTATATGTTTTGTTTATATTTATTTATAAACAAAAATAATTAATTTAAATTTAGAGATAGTTGCATGGTTATAAAATTAATTTATTATATTTGCAATTCGTGATTTTTTATTCAATAACGTGTTTTACATTAAACATATATTTATTCCATACGAGGCCAGTCGTGGCGCATGAGCACAAAGTGTGACTGTAAAACCGGTTGTGGATTCGATTCCCACTCGAGGACCTGAAATATTTACTTACATTTATATTTCCATTTCTTCGCTCTGGTGTCGAGGCAAAGCGCGGCGTTGACTTCTGCCACTCAATAAGCAATGCCTCCAGAATTCAACAGAAAGTCGGAATTGGAGTGTCTTAACACTAGGTTTCACTCTGCCTACCCTACTGTGTGCGGGATACAACGTGAAGCTGACTGTTTATTTATCCTAAAATAAAAAACATTTACATAGAAAAAACTAGCGAGAAAACAGCTGCTTTGTATATGTGGAAAATAGTAACTACAATAGTAATTTCACTACACAATTACTATGAAACTTTTAAATAAACTAGCGAGCAAAAATGTTTGGTAACCCATTTAAAACTGCACATTCGAAGTCCCAATGTCATTCCGTAGGTTCCGCATTTATCCAGCAAACAACTAATAGCTTTTGTTGTGAAACGCAAAACTGGTTAAGTGCGAGTCGGACTCGCCAACCGAGGCTTTTGTACCAATTTTAGAATTGTAGATCAACGGGAAGTACATTTTATAAAAGTTTAAGAAATGTAAGTATTTTGTTTGAAATTAATTACAAATATAAGTTTATAATTATTTTTTTCTGTTGAATAACTGTAAATTTTCTTTTTTAAGATTTTTCTTTTATTTTTCTTTTTTTTAAGTTTTGATCACACAGCTGAAAATGCAGCAATATCGAGGTATAAATGCTCTTATCTTTTGTTTGCGTTTACTAAAAAGCTCGATTTTTTCTGTGCTGCAAACGACCATAAATTCAAATTCAAAATATTTTTTATTCAAATAGATTATTGTAAGCACTTGTGAATCGTTGAATGAACAAAAAAACTACCACCGGTTCGAAAGACAGTTCTGCCGGGAAGAACCTAAACACTTGCTCTTTCAACGTCAATATGTTTTAATTATTACATAAACTGGCAGCTGTCCTGCATGACATTCAATATATTTTAATTCCATACATCCTTTCCCTGTAAATATTATACATTACATATATCTCAATATTTAATATGAAATTGAACTTTATAACTCTATGCGATCTCGAGATTAATGGTATTGACAGACAGATGGACAGATAGACAACAAAGTCATCTTATAAGGGTTCCTTTTTTACCTTTTGAGGTACGGAACCCTAAACCCTAAAAAAAACGCACGCTGAAAATCATTCTCATCAAGCTAGGCTCAGCCTGGAATTGGATTTAACCAATTTATTTCCAGAGTTGTCTTAAGTGTATACAACTATACAACGTTTCGCAGAAGTGATGGTGATGACATTCCCGATATATATTGGTTAATGGCAAGTGGGTGAAAGAACAAAAGAAATTCAATCTGGTCTGTACGCGTGATCGCTCTTTTCAACGTCTTAAAGATGTCGAGTTTAGTTTACTTGAGATTTCGTAGAAATAATTCTGAATGAAGATTTAGATCGATGTTAGAAATAGATTTACTTATGTACCCACTATGAAATCACATTATTTTTACCTTTATTGCTATGGTTTTCATATTTTTATTCAGGTTTAATTATAAATAATTAATATAGAATTCTAAAATTATATTTCTTAATAACCTACATAATATGAAAGTTATTTATTAGATGCCAATCAATACTATGAAAAATGTATACCTAATTAAAATAATTACGCAATATAAATAAAGGCCAATCGTGGCGCAGCGGCACAAAGTGTGACTGTAAAACCGACTGGTTGTGAGTTCGATCCCCACTCGAGGAGATGAAATATTTACTTAATTTTATATTACCATTTCTTCGCTCTGGTGTCGAGGCAAAGCGCGGTACTCAGTTCTGCCACTTAACACGCAATGTCTCCAGAATTCGGCAGAAAGTGGAGAACAGAGTGTCTCACACTAGGTTCCCTCTGCCTACCCTGCTATATGCGGGATACAGCGTGGAGCTGATTTATTTATTTACTTTATTTATAAATATACATATATATTTTTAAAAAGCCAATTAAAAGTTGCACCTGAGTTGTAATATAAAGTAGTCCAAATTTTCAGCTGGGTTGCAGTTGATAAATTTTTACATTTATTTCGTCGCCAGTTCCCGAACACTAGAAATGTTATTGCATTAGTTCTGTGCCAAATGTTTAACCAAATCTGTTTACAAGTTGTCCAGGCCAAAAGCTTTTTGTTGGTTGTTTACTCTATTTTTTAGCTTCACGTTTTATTTCATATGTAAAAAAGGGTAGATATTAAGACATTTCCTACTATTAAGACACTTTCCTCATGTTTCATATCTAACAATTATGAGACATTCAATGAGTCAGTTTACATTTAATGCGTAATAGTTTGTGCTTCATCAAAATCGGTCCAGGATTTCCAAAATTACAGCATTGTAAAATTTCATCGCTTTTTTTAATTTGCGTTCCTCCGCTTGCTACTGCATGACGTCACACGGCTTCTGTTATTTCTGATTACAAAGGGTAATACAAAGTGTTTTTTAACTATTTCATTTCTTTACTAAAAAAAACTATTAAATTTATAGCGAAACTGCGAGAGTTAAAAGAACCGCGGAATGTCAAGATGCAGTGTGACGTGAGACGTTTAGCCAGATTTTGCCGCGCATGCCGTGCATGTTACTTGAATGTTTAATATCTCAGTTGAAGAATGAGAAAAACAGATCTTTTTTTCTATTTTTATATAATTATGCTTGTATATGTAATTGTAATTATAATACTTCTTTCTATGAAAATATTTTTTTATTTATACCACTGTCAGAAATGGACCAAATTAAAATATGGTCACACAGGCTCTAGCTTTGAAATAAAATAATCATCAAAATCGGTTCACCCAGTGAAAAGTTCAGATGTAACAAACTTGAAGAACAATACACTCGAATTGATTCTTTTACAGTTAAAAAGTCAGTTAAAAAAATGTATATTAAACAAACCGTTGAATTTTCACAAACACATTATAATACTATAATTTTCCGCTAAAATGCCGGAATGCATATTTACTATTATGGTCGCGTTAATAATATATCACCTTAATTATTCTGTTTCAATTATTAGTACTGTATTAACATTTAGATATTCGTAGGCTTGTAATAATCCTAATTTGGACATACGCCATTTAATTGATGGACTGGATTAACTCTATCCTGAATATCGGAGACAATCTAATCTATTTTAATAATATATTGTGGTGCGTAAATATATATATATATATATATATATATATATATATATATATATATATATATATATATATATATATTGGGTACATTTATTAATGAAATTAAATATCGCTTCACGCTGCATCCCGCATGAAGTAGGGTAGGCAAAGGAATTCTAGTGTTAAGACACGCCATTACCTCTTTCCGTTGAATTCTGGAGGCATTGCGAATTAAATGGCGGAACTCAACGCCGCTTTGCCTCGACACCAGCAAAATATTGATATTTTTCTTAAAAGCTCGTCCATATGCCTTTTAGAAGAGGAATTTAGAGTTGATTTAGGTGACATTGTAGCATACCATCATTTCATCTTCAATTAATTAACATTGAATTAATTTAATTTTTCTTAGATATAAATTATGCAGGCAAATATTTTGATGTTTTTATATTAAAATCTTAAGCTATTTGATATAATAAAAAAAATGTAAGAATTAACGTTTTTCTCGCATTTTTTCACTAACATTTTTCTCGCATTTTTCTGTTGCAGTAGGAATGAAAAACGTAGCATGAAACAAAATATAATTTCACATTTTTCTCACATAGCAGCGTAGGTAGATGGGATCGCTAGTATTATCTACTGCCTGTTTCTCGAGACATTGGGTGTAAAAGTAGCGGAACTCAGCGCCGCATTCTGTGTACAAGAACTGAAAAATTATTATTTAAAAAAGAATTTACTCTGATAAATTATAATACGTACCTACTATATAATACGTACTGTAGCCGTAATCTATTATCAATTATTTAGTTTTATATAATTAAAACATAGTCTAAGTGACAGATATCTCGAGCAAGACTAGGTGGTTTGCTCTATCGAATATTTGGTAAAATACTGATTATCCTATTATCTACAAATCTAAGCAATTTGTAATACCTTATCAGAAATTAATAATAACTTTAAAATATGTATACTTTAGAATTAATCAAAGATAGAATGCTAACCAAAAGCTACAATTTGGAGGTTCGATTCCCACTTGAAGAAATGAAATATTTAATATTTCCATTTTTTTGGCTCTGGTGTGGACGCAAAGCGTGGCGTTTATTTCCGCCACTCAACACTCAATGTCTCCAGAATTAAGTGGAAAATGGGGAACGGAGTGTCTTGACACTAAGATTTCTCTGCCTACCCTGCTGAGTGTTGGACAAAGCGTGAAGCTAAAAAAATAGAAGTTAGTATTTTTAATTATTTACTTAAAAGTATTACAAATTTCACATCACTATTACTTTTTAAAAAAAAACCTGCTATAATATACGAGGAAAATTAGAACAATACAGTACAATGGGCTAATGTCTAATGTGCGTATATAACTTCTATTGTAATACAATACAATTCTTTTCTATATCCAACTAGACTTTTCATTATAAGACATAATGCGGGAAATTTCTATGTATAAAATATTTTTTGTAGTGCTTATTTCGGTGAATTGGGATATTGTATGGTTTTATAAAAAATGATTTTAGGTCGAAACCCACTCGTTTATATTAAAAAAAAAACTATCAGTCTGCAACACGCGGTGCTAATTTTCAAAACCAAATATTTATTTAAATGTATATTTCCATTCAATTTAGTGTTGAGGCTAAGCGCGGTGTTTAGTTCCGCTTCTCAACACGCAATGCCTTCAGAATTCAGCGAAAAGTGTGGATCGGAGTGTCTTAACACTAGGATCCAGGTAGGTAGAGACCTATCCTGCTTAATGTGAGATTCATCGCGAAACTCAAAACCGCGCCTTGCTCCGACGCCAGAGCAAAGAAATAAAAATATTAAATATTTAATTCATTTCCTCGATTGCAACTCGAACCCACAACCTATATATAGCGTTTACAATCAAACTCTCGTGCCACTGCGCCACGACTGGCCCCGAAATACACGAGTATATACTCTAGAGATATAAAAAGAAAATACACCGTTACATCGGGTTAGTATGAGGGTGGCCACACGTTAATTACAGAATGCTGAAAGCTCACGTGATAGATCGCCTGTTCATCAAGAATAATGGCCCATTCCACCAACTTTGGATATTATTCGCTCGTTCATTAGTACTAGGTCTTAGGTACTTTGTTTCACTTAATTTACTATGTATTGTTATTATTTCGTATCGACCTAATTCGGGCTGTTCTTTACAATTTCACATTCATTAAGTGTGTACAATGGAAACCTAAATTAATTAATAATGTATAGTGATCGTGGTTGGGGTATATTTTGTTTTGGGTACTCCAAAATTAATATAAATATAGCAGATAATTGAGGTGGAGAGGCCGTTGAAGCGCAGGGATGCAAGGGTGGAGATCGAACTCTACACGTAATTCCTCGAAAAGTTAAGCGAAAAATAGAGAACGAAATGTTTTAATACTAGGTTTGCCTACGCTGTTATATGCAGGATATAGTGTGAAGTGGATTTAATGATAATAAAGTTGTCAAGTGATTTTTATATGTAGGTATAGTTTTAAGTATTTAGACGACTAATTCAGTCATGTATTATGAATGTCGCAGTGAGTGTACACGCGATCAGTTAGGTGTTTGATTACCATTCTGGGGAATATTTGTATGAATAATATTTTAAAGTAGTATATGGCCGAGCAGGAAAAGCTTTGAATTTGCCAACCGAGACAAAATATCTGTAGATAGATGGCGGAAAAAAAAGTTACTTTAAGTTATTTCAGAAATAAATATTGCTTACACTATAATACGAAATTAATGTGTAGATATAATAAAATAGATTAATATAATGATTTCTATTCCATTTGGGTAACATAAATAATCAAAAAATATGATATACTTTTGTATAACCAAGTTATTATTCATACAATTTTCTTATATTAGTGCCTCCCACTTCGTTTCTTGTTTTCATATTTTGTTCTATTTTTAACAAAGCTATTCAAGAGTAAAATAAAATTACACGAATGATTTCACAATATTAAAGAACACAGAAAATCAAACATGATTAATAAAAGAACAAAAACAAAAGTATGGCCCAAAAAAAAATTACATAATTTTTCCTCTTATTTAATTCTAAAAACACTTAAAATTATGTCAATTATTTATTTTTTTAGCTTCACGCTGTATCCTGCACACAGTAGGGTAGGGAGAGGGAACCTAGTGTTAAGACACTCTGTTCCCCACTTTCTGCCGAATTCTGGAGGCATTGCGTGTTGAGTGGCAGAACTCAATGCCGCGCTTAACCTCGATACCAGAGCGAAGAAATGGAAATATAAATTTAAGTAAATATTTCATCTCCTCGAGTAGGGATCGAACCCACAACCAGTCGGTTTTACAGTCACACCACTGCGCCACGACTGGCCTCTACATATTTTTTTCTTCTTATTTAATTCTAACAACATCTAAAATTATGTCAATTAAAAATTTCTCAAATTACTCTAGTAAAACAAAAAGTTGCGAAAATAACCAAGGTACTAGGGCGGTGCGTAATAAAAATGTCACTTTTCTCCTAAACAAATGATTTATCACCCTTCATTAAGGCGAACACATTGAATGAAAGTGTTAAAAGTGCTATACTGATCGATTACCCCCATCCGAGCTGAGTGTGGGAGATAGTGGGATGTGTGGTGGGAGTGGTGGCTTTATATGCAATATTGGGAATTGAATAGAATAATAAGGCCAGTCGTGGAGCAGGTTGTGTGAGTGTAAATGCGACTGGCTGTGGGTTTTGTCCTCACTCGAAGAAATCAAATATTTAGTATTTTTATTTCTTCGCTCTGGTGTCAAAGCAAAGCGCTGCGTTGAGTTAAGTGAGTCACCCAACACGCAATACTTCCAGAATTCAGCGGAAAATAGAGAACAGAGTGTAACTATATATACACGTCATATAATGTAACTATATATACTAGGTTTCCTTTGTTCTCTGAATACCCTATCTGAGCTGAAGGTGGGGGATAGTGGGATGTGTGCTGGGACTGATGGTTCTATATGAAATATCGCAATGCTTCCAGAATTCAGAAAATGGGGAACATGAGTGTATTAACACTAAGTTTCCTCTGCCTAACATTCTGTATGCGGGATAGAGGATAAAGCTGATTTTAATTTTTTAAATAGAATAAAGCGGTCAATTGTATCCTCACATATCACTCATTTTCGAGACAGCAATTAATATTTTGTATTTATGTTATAGTCAGTTCCTTCCCAGTATCCTAGGTTTGACAAAAGCTTTTGGGAAAATCCCGAAATAAATAGTATTTTCGAATTTTCTCTGAAATATTTTCAGCGAAAGCAAAAGTTTCTATATTTTCAGCCAAACATCAAAACAAAAAAAATCGTTTCGGGCTTTGCCTAATCGATCTTAGAAGATCCGATAAAGTCGATCAAATCTCAATCTTTTGTGGAGAAATTATTTTTCTTGATTTCGAAGACCAGCTTTACGCTGTATCCCGCACACAGAAGGATAGGCAAAAGGAAACCTAATTATAACACTATGCTCTCCATTTTCCGCTAAGTTCTGGAAGTATTGCTTGTTGGGTGGCTCACTTAACTCAACACCGTGCTTTGCCTTGACACCACAGCTTAGAAATTAAATATTAATATTTAATTTCCTCGAGTGGGGATCAAAGGTACAACCAATCTTGTATACAATCACACATTTGTGCCGCTGCGCCACGACTGGCTTCCATCTTCATTTACATTAATATCAGGCATAACATGATTTTTCTTTATTTTTTAATAAGTTTAATATAATACAATATCTAATTTCGAAGGTAAACACTGCACAGCTTTATTTGGGTTTGGCAGTGTTCCTAGATATTTATACTGGGCAACGAGCCAGATCAATGTTATCAATATGTACCTTAGTACTCGTATCTTAGTGTCACAGATTGACCAGATAATAGTAAATGCAACAGTGCATGTTTCGATGTTATTGTAATTGAATTTTTATTAAATATTTATAAACAAATGTTAACTTTAAGTGTAACTGTTTTAATAGGAACGAAGTGTCTTTAGCACTAGCCTTCCAGGTTCCCATTACCTACACTGCTGTGTGCGATATACTTTGTGAACCAAAAAAAGAAATATCTAGGAACTACGTCAGCGTATCCCACTCATAGCAGGGTAGACAAAGGGAACCTGGGAACCTAGTATTACAACACTCCGATCCCATTAAGGAATATCCGTTTCCCACTTTCCGTCGATTTCATATGGCAATGCGTGTTAAGTGGTTTGCTTCGTCACCAGAGAAAGGAAATAAAAATGTTCCATTGTTCATTCGGGCTAGTGGGAATCGAACCCACAAACATCGCTCTAACACTCACATGCGACGTCTTGATATAATCATTACCTAAATGTAAATATTCAACAAATATCTTTATAGTATATATATATAAGTAGAATGAAATACATCTGTGCAGCGAATGAAGAAAATGCATCATGGATGCATTTGCTTTATTTCTATTATCGTTTCTTCCTTTTTACTGCCTGCGTGCACGATAAGAAAGCTTTTCTATTTTACGAGATAACTCTTAACTTCAATAACATATAGTACAACCAGGCATTAAATTTAGATAGCTACGTCTAAATTAGAGGCCAGGTGTGGCGCAGGAGTGTGATTGTGGATGTGTCAGGTTTTGGGTTCGATTTCCTAGAGACAATGAAATGTTTAATATTTATATTTCTTTGTTCTAGCGTCGAGACAAAACAGTAATGGACACCTAACACTAGGTTCCCACGTTCCTTTTGCTATATGTGCAGGATACGGCGTAAAGTTATAAAAAAACTTTGTTTTTCTAACTGTCAAACTGAGAGGATACACATGCAATTAAATACAGGTTTGATTTAATTCTCTCTATATTATACTTTTTGTGATTATAGAAATATTATTATAAAAAGACTCAAACCCTATATAATTAATAGACTCACTTCATTTGAATATTTGGCCTATATTGTTTCTCCTAATACGATCCCGAAATCTTCAACATATTTTAAACCAGGAAGCTACTTTAAGCATCTATATTTTATCGTTAAACTGGGTTATATTGAAATGAATGACTTTATAAATTAAAAACTTAGAAAACACAAATATAAAGTGTCGAAATCTTGAGAATTAAATTTTACGGTATCTTAATGGAAAGGAAATTAAAAATGACTGTAATATTACTTTTTACTATGTGACAAGATGTTATAAAACTATTAATTTTACTAATAATTTAAAACTTTTGATGTTAACAGAAAAATTTAACTTATAATTAATGACGGTATGCAGCTTCTGAGGAAGATTTGGTTTTGATGTCACCTGATTAAGTTATTTTTAATATTGATAAATGACTTTCCTAAATTTGAGGAAACAAATGCATATTAATAGCTATGAGAGGGTTTCGCTTTATTCAACGCAGGCGCTTCTCATTTTTTTTAGGGGTCCGTATCTCGAAAAGAAAATATGGAATACGGAACCCTTATAGGATCATTTTATTGTCCGTCCGTCAATCCGTCCGTCCTCTTTTTCTCAGGAGCACGTGGTGGTATCAAGCTGAAATTTATATCAAATACTCAGGTCTACTGTCCCTTTGAGCTGAAAAAATAAAACTTCTAAGCCGTCAAGCCAAACTTCTAACTTGATTGCGTAATCAAAAGATATTGCCGCAATTTTTTGAAATTCTCGAGGGACTCAAAATAGATAGGATACTTACCATGAACTTATAATCTTGAAATTTGGTACGAGGCAACGTCTTATAGCACAGATATAGGGAAAATTGGTAATAAGTATTTCATAGTATAAAATCATTACAAACTTTAAGCACTCTTAAGCTTGTTGACTGTTATAACTTTTAATCCTGAAACTGGTAGGAAAGTCTAGGTGCTCGAGTCTGACTCGCACTTAACCGATTTTGTTGATTTTTTGGGACAGTTTGCCGAGTGGCGGATCTCAATGCCACGCTTTATCCTGTTACTAAACAACGAAATATTTTATTCCATCGAATAGGAATCGAACTCCCAACCGTTGCATTTCCTGTCGGGTTTTCGGCGGACGCCTTGGCGCTATATTTTCCTCTTGAGGTCGTTATATATTAATTGGTTCTCTCGTTTCTACTGTAAAGAATGTAAAATATAGGTTACTATTTTTGAACATACCATTTGCGAATATGTAAAATTACCAACATCCTATAATATCTTGACATGTTTTCAAATGTTTTTACCTATTATTAGTATACTCAGAAAATAAATATTAAGAAGATTTTTGCTAACTAGAAAATATCGTGTTACAAGTGTCTAAAAATGTTAAAGTAGATTGATAGGAACGTACGGCTTAATATGTACGACCGCTTGTATGCTTTCCAAAACGTGGGTTCGAGTTTCGTTGCATATATTTTTGTTTATGTTTTAAATATAATTTTTATTTAAAAATAAATAAATAAATCAGCTTCACGCTGTATCCCGCACACAGCAGGGTAGGCAGAGGGAACCTAGTGTTAAGACACTCCGTTCCCCACTTTCTGCTGAATTTTGGAGGCATTGCGTGTTGAGTGGCAGAACTCAACGCCGCTCATATTTTTTTATTTAGTATATTTATTTTCTGGCTCAAAATGTATATAAGTAAGGTATTGATATTATATTTTTAGTAATTAGAATTCAAATTCTTCTTAAAAGAGTTAAAAGCTATGAATAAATAAATAGCATATAAAATTATTATAAAAAGCTAACTAATAAAGCTAGCTATTATAATAGTAACGCCAGTCGTGGTGCAGCGGCACGAAGTGTTACTGTAAAATCGACTGGTTGTGGGTTCGATTCCCACTCGAGGAGATGAAATATTTACATAAATTTATATTTCCAATTCTTCGCTCGGGTGTCGAGGCTAAGCGCGGCGTTGAGTTCTGCCACTCAACACGCAATGCCTCCAGAATTCGGCAGAAAGTGGGAAACGGAGTGTCTTAACACTAAGTTCCCTCTGTCTACCCTGCTGTGTGCGGGAAACGCAATAGTAACGCTAAAAACATTTAATAACATTCACATGTATGTCACACATACATACATATATACAATATTATATACATACATATGTATATAGTTAAGTCCTTGAGTTGCCATGTTTACTGTAGGTAAGTAATTGCTGCACGGTGTTTACCTCATATAATGCAACTAGAAAGTGCATATTAAAATGAATCTTATTGCAGCTAACTTAAGATATAATTTGATAAATGCAGATATAACGTTGCAGGCTTAAGCTGTGACTACAATATAATATAAGGTGAATGTATGAGAATTGTACTATGCGAACACATGCATATATTGCCTTAATAATTGTTATCATTTACTGTCGGTGATATATGTCATCTCTCTTTTGAATTATTCATCAGCTTCACGATGTATCCCGCACACAGCAGGGTATATAAAAGAAACCTAGTGCTAAAAGAATTGTGGAGATATTGCGTGTTGAGGGGCGGAACTCAACGCTGCCCCTTGCCTCGGCAACAGAGCGAAGAAATATTTCATTTCTCCGAGTGGGGATGGAACCGACAACCAGTCACACTTTATGCTGCTGAGCCAGGACTGGTCTCAATTATTCATATAGCTAAACTAAACTTTTACACTCAAATTTTAATTTACTATAGTATATTAAGAATATATTTCGTTCAAATAACCGAAACCTAAAATTATCTAAGGAACAATTAAGTTTTAGAAGCAGCATAATGAAATAGCTGGAGATTTTATTCGTCCACAATTTACACACTGGCTCGTGGAGGACAGTAATAGCCTCATAAAAATTGTGAGAGACATTTCGCAATCAATGGTAAAATTAGAACTGGACCAAAGACCGCCCTACAGCTACAGCCCTACTGGACCAAACACCGCCGTACAGCTTCCCTAAAGCCGCCCTATAGCCGCCCTACGCCCAAACCCCTACCGATAAAAAGGGTCAACAATTTATAAAAAAAAAGTACCAAGTCCTGACGTAAATTCTTTTTTCTTCCATTAAATTTGTTATGACATCGTCACCCAAGGATTTAGGCCCTGCAAAGAGACAGATAAAAGTGACGCCACTCTGAATGGCTTTACGAGCACTCCTAAATTTGTGAGTTGAGATTTTGTGATAGCACGTGAATAAAGTTATAGCTGCATAAACAGTTTTATCTTAAGGTTATGTTTTCTGCGATTCAATAAGTGAATGTTTTTATTAATATTTTTTTGTGTATGTATATTTTTACAGTTTCACACAGCAAAGTAGATAGAGGGAACCTAGTGTTCAAATACTCTGTTCCCAATTTGACGCCGAACTCTGGAGGCCTTGCGCGTTTTAGGGGCACAAAGTGTGACTGTAAAACCGACTGGTTGTGGGTTCGATCCCCACTTGAGGAGATCAAATATTTACTTAAATATATATTTCCATTTTTTGGCTCTGATGTCGAGGACAAGCGCAGCGTTGAGTTCTGCCACTCAACACGCAATGCCTCCAGAATTCGGCAGAAAGTGGGGAACGGAGTGTTTAACACAAGGTTCCCTCTGCCTACCCTGCAGTGTGCGAGATACAGCGTGAAGCTGTTGCGCGTTGAGTGGAGGAACTCAACACCGCGCTTTGCCTCGACACCAAGAGCGAAGAAATGAAAGTATTAAACATTTTATTTCCTCGAATGGGAATCGAACCCACAGCCTGTTGCGCGTACACTTAGTGTATATTAATTAATAATATACATTATTGTATATTAATAATAGAATGTTGGTTGTTTCAGTGGTCAAAAGCAGTATGAGGTATCAAACAACGTCCCCGCTCAGCAGGGTGGGACCGACGGTGTCACTACGTGATAGTGAACCTAACTTCGTAGGTCCCATTGAGAATGTGACAGTTGCTTTGGGCAGGGAAGCCGTGCTCACGTGCTCCGTGTCGGACATTGGGGATTACAAGGTGCGTTATACAGTACTATAGTCATTTTGGTATATTTGTAAGTAAATGTATTTGGAAGTAATTTTATTTTATTGTATAATGTATAAGATTGTAAATCCTATACATATAATACAAAAATTGCCTTTGTTATAATTGGTATTAAATTAGTTTAAAAATAATTATAAGCTTACAATAGAAAATAATAAAAACAAATAGACCGTCTTAAGGAAGCTTGGAGTGAGATGGATTACTGGAGTTTAATGTAGTCGATAAATAATAAATACAATTAAGTTTCAAAAATATGAATTTGTTATTTTCAAATTAAAAATGACGAATTGATAGCTTTTCTTCTATAATATTTTTAGATAATATAAGAATAAAAAATATTTTTCTATTGGATTGTTTTTGTATGAATATTATACAAGATCATCAGCACGTTGTTTCTGAATAGATATAACGACTTCCTTTTTATCTTAATTCCTACATTTCACGAGCAAACTCAAATATTTCCCTCCATTATTATAATTGATTTGAACTGGCTCACTGTTACAATCGTTAGTCTAATCGAGTCTATCTCAGGAACCGCCTTAATCTGTCATACCTTCCCAATCTACATAATTTTGCTCAACTTACATTATCTTGTTCAGGGGAAAAATCAATCCGACAGCGCCATTCTGAATCTAACTTGAAACAAAGTGGATTAGAAAAAATTCTGTTCGAAATTTATATGTTCCATTATTCGGAGGCAAACTCGTTAAACTAGAGGCCGTCGTAGCGCAGTGAGACAATGCGACGGTTCGGGGTTTGATCCTTAATCGGGGAAATGAATTATTAAAATCAGCTTCACGCTGTATCCCTCGCACAGCTGGGTAGGCAGAGGGAACCTAATGTTAAGTCACTCTGTTCCTCACTTTCTGCCGAATTCTGGAGGCATTGCGTCTTGAGTGGCAGAACTCAACGGCGCGTTTAACCTCGACACCAGAGCGAAGAAATGGAAATATAAATTTAAGTAAATATTTCATCTCCTCGAGTGAGGATCGAACCCACAACCAATCGGTTTTACAGTCACACCTCGTGCCGCTGCGCCACGACTGGCCTCTTATTGATTTATTAATATTTTCAACTATGAATATATTATGCAACAGTAAAGCTTAAAAACATGTGCATATAAAAACGACCACTATTTCCTACATCCCTTGTATACGAGACGCCAAGCATGTAGACTCAGAAAAACGACCTAACGGGCTCATCCTCATCTCTAGGGAGCGATACTCTCCAGTCTTTCAATTCCGGGAGCAACATACCCTTCGCCACCAATTCACTTATTTGGGCGCGTCCAACCGTCCATTCTGTACACGGTGCCCGCTCACGCACCTACAAGGCCCTTTGTGTTTTCGTGCTTTAAGCTGTAGATTCCTTAGTGAAAGACTTGTTTACCGAACGCCACTCATGTGATTATCCACATGAGTTAGGTGTATGTACAAGGTAGTTGTTTGTTACTTATATTATTTTGTTTATTTTTAACTTAAAGATACTATAATATTTTAACTTTATTTTAACTTCCCGCTGTATCTCACATTTAGTAGAGTAGGTCCTCTTACTTTAATTACTCTAGCCTAGTGTTAAGAAACTCCGCTCCTCACTTTCCGCCCAATTCTTGAGGCATTGTGTGTCGAGTAGCGGACACCGGAGGAAAGAACTTAAAATATTATATTTCTTTTCCTAAAGTGGGAATCGAAACAATTTGAAATATTTTATAAATTGTCATGTAGTTAGGACTTTTATACTATATTTGTAAGTTTAAATCTTACTACGGTAAGGAAAATATAGAATAAACTCAGTTTAGTTTTTCTTTCATAACGTTTAAAGAGGGACTGATTTGAGATTCGAATGGAAAAAATCAAAAAGATAATATTTGCTATATGTTTTGTCTTTGTTAATTAAGTTTCCCTAAGTCAATTTATATCATACTAATATTAAATGTGATAGTAAGTTTGTTTGTGACGCTTTCACGCTAAATCTACTTAATCGATTATCATGAAACTTTGTACATACATTTATAGAGATATTAGAAAGACATAGGATACTTTTTATTAAAAATATAGACATTATTCTTTGGCTGTAATATGAAAATAAGTTTATGCGTGCGAAGCCGCATTTGAGTCTCTTATACGTGTATAAAAGCACGAATCATTTCGGGATTTCACGGGCAATGCCGCAAACGGATCGATAGTAATAATAATACCTCATAGCACAGTACAGTAAAATATTATTTATATAAAAATTTTTTGAACATGAAAAGTTTGACCTAATTTCAAACATAAAAAGTGGAAACCCATTTTTTTTTTATTATAAATAAATAAAATCTTTGTTGTCTATGCTACTACTGAGATATTGCTTAGGGTTTTCACTTTTACTTATAAAGGCATATAATTTGCCTAGGTCGAGTGCTTATAACCACATCACTCGTATTTAGCCTATTAGCTCACAACGTACCTTCAGACATGTTTCATAGTAACTGATGAGGGCTGACCTGTAGATATTGTAATGTATTTCTGTACCTCTGATTGCTGTTACGTTTCTATTTAAAAGTTAAAATACAATATTATACAATTATTTTTAGTTGTAGGGTGTATCCCATGAATGCGTGGAGGCAGGTAGAGAGAACCTAGTGTTAAGGCACTCTGTTCCCGACTCTGTAGGCTACGTTTTATAGTCAGAGTAATAAAATGGCGGAAACCGGGCCGTCGTGCTGAAGGGGCACAAGAGTGCGACAGTAACTACGATGATTGTGAGTTCGATTTCCACACTAAAATATTGTCATTTCCTTGCTCTGGTAACTAGGCAAAGACGTTTAGTCTGGCCATTCAACTCGCCACGTACGCAATGCCTCGAGAATTCGGCAAAAAGTCTTAAATGGGAACGGAGTGTCTCAACATTAGGTTCCCAGGTTCCTTCTGCCTTCCTTGCTGTGTGCGGGATAAAGCGTGAAGCTAAAAAATATATCTTTTACAAATGCTTTTATTTTTATTCTACATCTTCTTGCTTACCATAAATAAACGTACAGAATGTGCTCATTAACATAAATTAGGAAGCCAGTTCGCATTTACACAACGTTTGTAGGTGTACAACTTGCATCCAGACAAGCTAAAACACCCACAATAATTTATAGGTACGTTTGGTACTATAAACATCAGGTTTAGATATTCCCAAAAAAGTAAAACGATTTAGACAAATAAAGAGGCCAGTCGTGGCGCAGCAGCACGAGGTGTTACTGTAAAACCGACTGGTTGTGGGTTCGATCCCCACTCGAGGAGATGAAATATTTACTTAAATTTATATTTCCATTTCTTCTTTAATTTAGACTACGCGCATTTATTTCACGCGGGATAGGTAGGGAAGGCAGAGGAAAACCAGTTTTATGATACTTCATCCCTTACTCTCCGTCCAACTTTCACAATATTACGTGTTGAGTGGCTAAACTCAATGTTTTTTTTGCAAATGAAATTCATTACTTTTTTCTCCATAATTTAATACGTTCCTTTTCTCAACCACAAGTAAACCGATAAAGCGGAAGTCACAAGCTATTTATTATTCGCTTTATACAAAACAGCTGCGGAGAACACCGCAAATGGTTGAAGAAAACATAATTAATGATGTTCTTCACTTTTATCTGCTAGATTTACTCTTTCACGTGTTTTTTTTCTAAAAGTGGTTCGTAAATAACGTCGTTTATACAGGACCCATTTAGTGGTTCAATGACAAACGAGCTAACGTCGAACGGCGATCGATCACTCTAATGACATTTAAACAGTGTTTTAGAGATGATCCCGATGACTTGCTATTCACCCCATAATCGAAGTTTCCGCGGGAAGTATAACGTCATCGTTTATTTGGGATTCATCTTTATTTTAATATTGGATTTTTTGTTTTAAATTTGGAAATTTTTGGTTTTATAATTGTTTTTTTTATAGAGTTATCCAAATGACGTTATACTTTAAAGATGTAAATAGAACTAGAAAAATAAATTCACATATTATGTGAATTTAAAATAAAAATATTATTTATATATTTTTATTTTAAATTCACATAATATGCAGCTTCACGCTGTATCCCGCACACAGCAGGGTAGGCAGAGGGATCCTAGTATCAAGACACTCCGTTCCCCACTTTCTGCCGAATTCTGGAGGCAATGCGTGTTGAGTGGCAGGACTCAGCCTCGATACTACTACTCGCGCTTAGCCTCGATACTAGAGCGAAGAGATGGAAATATAAATTTAAGTAAATATTTTATCTCCTCGAGTGGGATTGAGCCCACAACCAGTAGGTTTTAAAGTCACACAATGTGCCGCTGCGCCACGACTGGCCTTATGTGAATTTATTTTCAATTTTAACACTGTGTTAATATTATTCCGTGATAGTGATTAGATAGAAAAATATTTTTAGAAAACTTATAAAATTAGGACGTAGTCCAGACTCGAACCCGCGTCATTTTGAAATTTTGGGTTTGAGTACAAATATAAGAAAATAAGTTTTTATAGATTTTTTATATTAACTTAAAATATATCGGAGGCACCTACTAAAATATATAACTAATTATCATTAAACGACAACGATAAAAGTTGTGTATTATAACAATTACGATATTGTATAAAATATCCGTCAACTGTCATCTGTCATCCGTCGATTTACTCGATGAAATGATGAAAAATGAACACTTTAAAGGATAATGATGTATTTTGTAGAATAATGATTAACATATAAAATTCAGACTTTATATAATACTCTCATGTATTATAATAGTATCTTAGTATTTGTAGAAATGCCTGAGTCGTGGCTCAGGGGCACACAGTGTGACTGTAAAATTGACTGGTTGTGGATTCGATCTCCACTCGAAGATTAAATATTTATTTACATTACGAGGCAAAGCGCGGCTTTCAGTTCTGCCACTCAAAACGCAATGTCTCCAGAATTCGGCGGAAAGTGAGGAACGGAGAAAGTTCTCTCTGTCTACCCCGTTGTGTGAAACAATACCATTAGGAGTACTTACATATAATATTACCAATCGCGATTTGAAGATAAATTAGTTTTGGCTCGAGTCGAAGTAGTTCCTCCAATTATATTTGGGATTAAGGTCAAACTATCAATAATCTTCAATAGAACTAAAACAATCTTATTTATAAATATATAATTAAGTTATATATTGATATTATTATTTATTATTATAATTAAGTTACTATATTAATTATAAAAAAAAATCTACTTCACGCTGTATCCCGCACACAGCAGAGTAGGCAAAGGGAACCTAGTGTTAAGACACTCCGTTCCCCGCTTTCCGCCGAATTCTGGAGGCATTGCCTGCTGAGTGGCGGAACTCAACGCCGCGGTTTGCTTCGAAACCGAGCAAAGGAAAGGATGGAAATATAAATTTAAATAAATATTTCATTTTCTCAAGTTAGGATCGAGCCCACAACCACTCGATATTACAGTCACACTATGTGCCCCTGCGCCACGACTCTGTACGACGACGAGGTACATTTGTATATAAAAATAAAAAATTTGGGCTGCTTAACAGCAATACATCCCCTGACACCAACAGACAGAAGTCGTTGTTTAACAATTGTTACTGAGATGGACTTTTTCGCATGTTATTTTTATTATATTTGGGATAATATCTATTCACATATATATAATTAATGTTTCGTTTTGCCCAAAGCCATATATGCTTTAAAAAAATTTGTCTGTAGTATTTCAACCACTTCAGTATTCACATGTACACGCTATTTGCGTTTTGAATATTACTTAGTTTTATATCTTACACGATTGGGTAAATTTCGGTGTTTTTTTTTGTTGTATTTTGTTATTTTTATTGTTATAATGGTAATGAATGATTGTGTTTAATTTGAAATAACATCTGGGTAAAAAAAAGAAAAATATTGCTCATTTAAAAAAAAGTCTCACATTAAAGATAGATAAGTAGGTAAAATAATATCTAGAGTACAGTGTAATCACAACGGAACATACATATATACCAGTGCGAGAGAGTGTGAGTCCAAATACTTAGTAAAAAGTTATTAAAACTCTATATTAAAATTCTAATCATAAAGCAATAAAATAAAAATTTAAATAACTATTACTAGCTACCTATTATACTGATATTTATTAACCTATAGGAAAAGTAACATACTTATTTAGAAAACGTATAAAAATTTTAACGTAGCAGGACTCGAACCCGCTCCTGGTTGGTAACATGTACCAATATGAAAAAAACACAACGTTGAATTAAGTCGAGTAAATTTTGGATCTGTGTTTTATATTAAAAGTATTTTTTCTGAAAAAATAACCATCTCGTTGTATCCACAATCACAATTTAACTTCAGTTGTAAGAAATTCCATATATTTATATTTTTTTTATATAAAACAAAAGATGCAAAATAAAAGCAAACTGACGTTTACAAATATTGAGATTTTTATGAATCAATGTTTTATTTATACATACGAGTACGTGAGATAAAAATAAACAATATTCAGATTTTATCTTTTGTTTTATGATTCTTCTTTTGAATTTCAAATTAAATGTTAAAAGTAAAATAATATAAAAAATATTTTATTTCTCAGATATTCTTTCTGATATATAAGTTGAATCGAAATTTTGCATACAATCGGAGATGTATACGTTTCCAATTCTTTTTTCATATATTCGCTTCTACGGCCCTATCAAACATACATACATATTGTACTGTATTCATACAGATATACAACATCGGCGTTTATAGTTGGTATTCTGTACTTCGAGTGGGTGAGTGGGTGTGGGTACGAATCTGTGAAACACATACAATATATAGTAAAAGACCGATGTTAGAGAGATAACAATATACATTTTCTTAAGTGTTACCGAAAAAATATATTATATTTTTGTATATCTACATACTACTAAACCTTCTAATCATAAAGCTAAAGGTGGTGGTTAAATAAAAACACATTAACAATAAATAAGAAAAACTTTAATAAATCAGCTTCACGCTGTATCCCGCACACTGCAGGTTAGGCAGAGGGAACCTAGTGTTAAGACACTCCGTTCCCCACTTTCTGCCGAATTCTGGAGGCATTGCGTGTTGAGTGGCAAAACTCAACGCCGCGCTTGTCCTCGACACCAGAGCGAGGAAATGAAAATGTAAATTTAAGTAAATATTTCATGTCTTCGAGTGGGGTCAAACCCACAACCAGTCGGTTTTACAGTCACACTTTGTGCCCCTGCGCCACGACTGGCCTTTAATATCTTAAGTAAAAAATAATAAGGTTTTACTGATGCACGCATAATTCTAATTAAAGCTAAAATAAAAGCTATTCAGAACGTTTATTTTTATTACAGAAAATTAGCAAACTCGCAATCTTTTAGCGCAAACGTTTGCGAAGAATTAAATGCATTCTGCACTGTTCAGTTAATAGAAACGCGCCGTGTGTTTATATGTATTTAAATGGGGAAGTCTAGTTTATTCTTTAATTTTTGCAGTCCTTTACATATAATGTTGATTAAGCAAATTCTTTTTGGAGGACTTTTACTTATACTTTTTATAAAGTACCTACCCAGTAATAACTTTTATTTTGTTGTATTTTAGATATGTGAAGAAAGATATAATTTTTAAACATCTTCTTCTGGAGGCATTGCGTGTTGAGTGGCAGAACTCAACGCAGCGCTTAACCTCGACACCAGAGCGAAGAAATGGAAATATAAATTTAAGTAAATATTTCATCTCCTCGAGTGGGGATCGAACTCATAATCAATAGGTTTTACAGTCTCACCTCGTGCCGCTGCGCGACGCTGCAAGAAAAATATTGTTGTCGTATTTAGGCATTTTTATTAAGAGTTCTTGATTTGGGCTTCTTTACAATGCATTGATATTTGGAATATTTTACTCGTACAATAAAATTATAAAGTGTAGTTAGTCATTAGTCAAATATAAATATTATTACCATTTCAAGTTAATATAGATAGTGACTTAATGGGAACGGAGTGTCATAATGTTTTCCTTTCCCTACCCTGCTATATGCAAGATACAGTACTATATGAAGTTAAAAAAAAAAAAATATTATGCAGGTAGCACAGGGCTGATCGGCGTAGAGATCCTTGAAACCTATACCGAACAGTAGACGTCGAAAGGCTAATATAATGATGATAATTATTAATATATATTGTTTTCCCCATATAACTTGTTTTATTATATTAACTAAATAATACACTTAAACATAGACTAATTTAGAACGATAAAAGCTAAGAAAGAAAATACGACTATTAAAGGGGACATAAGGATTACAAATATATCCCTTTAAAGCACTAAAAAGCTCCTAAGATGTGTCCATTACAGAAAAAGTATTGCCATTTATATTTTTTCAGTATAAACGTATCGTATATCGTAAACAGAAATAAAAGCCTTTGGAAGACAACTAAGCCCTATTTTTACTGAAAATGGAATAATATTTAAGAAAGAACATACATGTTTATTTTTTATTGAAAAAACTTACAGTAAATGGCAATACAATGTTCTAGAAATTTGTATATACGTGAAAAATATATTATTTACTTGGTTTTGCCACGAAATGCACGTTAAACACCTATGACATTTTATTAGTAAAATAAAATTAATTTACAAATTTCGTAGCATAGCTGTAATTTCTTAGTTATTTTATACATTGTCCACTCAGATCCTTTTTCCTCGATACCAAATATTCTTGTACGATTAAGCATATATGCAGGTCCATAGCGCGAAGCAATGTCCGATTCAATTAATTTATTTAAAATAGTTTTACTATTATAACAAATTCTACAATACATAATTTATAGTAGTAAAATTATAGTAATTTATAGTGGTTTGTTAATTTTTATCGTCACTCATCGTTCTATTCCTCAATACCATATAATCATACACATTATCAGCACGAAAAATGTTTACTCTTTTCCTTTTTTTTTTGGCAGAGGAAACATAGTGTCAAATCTTACCGCTCCTAACTTTCCCCCCCACTTTTCGAGACAATGTGTCAATACAACAGAGAAATCCAACACAACGCCATGTAAACCAGAAGTAAAGAAATTAAATTATACACCACATTACATTTTTAATGCATTTTAAACAACTAAGTACTGACCAAGTCTCACGTGAAAAGTACTTTGTGAATCAAAACGACGCTATATTTCTGAGACGTGCAAACTTAGCCGTCAGCTTCAATTTACTTTCAATCCACCCGCTGTGACCAGCCGAGCGGTAAATTGATTTGCATTTCGAGGCGTTACCTGATTATGCTCCGCTTTCTTTTGCTATCGTTCGCACTAAAATATTATTAAATAACACAACTGTTATGTACTCTCAAATTATTTTTAAACATTTTTAAAGTGTTATTCCACACTTAGGAAAGTAAAATACTTATTTAGAAAACGTATAAAAATTTGAATTCGCGCCTCCTGGAAACAACCTGGTCGGTTTCCAGGAGACGCGGGTTCGAGTCTCGCTACGTTCCAATTTTTATACATTTTCTAAATAGGTACTCTCAAATGAATTTATTATATTTAATAGCAAAAGTACTGTGTAATTTCTCATGAAAAAACAGCGTTCTTTTTTCATTTTTTACTTTTTTGTTCGTCATACTTTAGTAATGTTATTTTCAATTGGTTATAACGGAACCCTTGTAGGATTACTTTGTTGTCCATCTGTCCATAGTAGTCTATACCATTTGTCTAGAGATTATATGTAAGCATCAAACTGAAATACGAAATATTCAGATTTATTGTCCCTCGAATCAAAGAAGAAATTCAAGATTCTATACAAAAATAGCGATCTAAAAAGTTTCTAACGTAACATGTATTGTATCCTGCAATACATTTTTATTTCTTTTTCGGCATAGTCTCCTTGTAAGTCTATATACTTCTACCAGCGTTGCTACCTTCTCTGAGACCTGTTAAAATAGTTGGTACTCGGCGTTTTTGTCTGCAAAATTGGTCATGGAGGTGATTGTCCCTTCATTTCAAGAAAATTTCTGTCCTCTGAGAGCAATTTCTATATGAGGAAATCGAAATAAGTAGCCTGGGGCTAGATCTGGCGTGAAGCAGTCAAAAAGCGATGTTCAAGCATTCCCAACAATTATTTGTAAATTTTCGCCATGACAACTGCTGAGGTGCAAATCAGTGTTTCTTAATGAATCAGGATTTTCTTTCTTTTCTTTTTTTGCTGTAAGTTCTACCTTTTGATTGTCAAGTTATGATGCGTAGTAATGCTTCAGTAATAGTTTTTTTCCTTTTTGAAGACAATCGATTGAAATAGCTCCATGACTATCCTGTAAAATAGTCGTCATCAGTTTCCGAGTCGAAAAAACTATTTTTATTTATTTAGAATACGTATAAAAATTTGAACGTAGCGGGATTCGAACTTGCGCCTCCTGGAATCCGACCAGATCCTGGTCGGTTTCGAGGAGGCGCGTCCTACACCTATTATGCCAATCTTTGAAGAAGTTCTATTGAATTATTTGTTCAAACGATTCTTGTAGAAGTTAAAATACGCGGCTTAACACAATTAAAATTCCAATTAAAAATAAAAATTAAATTAGCTTCACGCTGTATCCCGCACACAGCAGGGTAGGCAGAGGGAACCTAGTGTTAAGACACTCCGTTCCCCACTTTCTGCCGAATTCTGGAGGCACTGCGTGTTGAGTGGGAAATTCCAATTAAAATGTAAAAATATAATTTCATACAAACCTATATTTTTTTTAATAATACGGAACGACAGATACACGTTGTTAAGGTCAAATATAAATATTCAAATCAAAAGTATTCATAAATTTCTACGTGAAAACTTAGTCGCCGGTGTAATTCAGTTTGAGTCCGCTCTCTGTGACCATCTGAGCGTAAAATTCATTTGTATTTCGAGGCGTTACCTTATTATGCTTTGCTTTCTTTCCTTTAATGTGATTCTATGTACATAAAATTAAGATAACGAGATTTATAAAGCAGCAAATTAAATTTGAAAATATATTCAATCTTTGCCTTTGTTGTTTCATTCTCTTACGGAAATACAAAGCACTATAGTACAATTAGACTGAAATAATTGCACGTATACTCAGTATTATCAAGCAACTTGTATATTTTTTTTGTATTAATCTGATCTAGTAATTTTTCTAGTGAATATGAAAACGGCAAATGAGGCCAGCTGTGGCGCAGGGACACAATCGTGTAAACGAAAGGTTGTGAGTTCGATTCTCATTCGACGAAATGAAATATTTAAATTTTAATTTTTTCACTCTGGTGTCGAGGCAAAGCACAGCGATGAGAACCGCCACTCAATATGTAATGCTTCCAGAATTTGACGGAAACAGGGGAGCGGAGTGATTGAACTCCGGGCTCCTTGCTGAAAATAGAAAATGTCAAAATAATGTATTATAGGGTATATTAATCTACGAGGAGGGTCTGTAAAGATGGCAGTACTCGTAATATGCAAGAAGCTAGTTAAATTTGGTCGTTCATCTATTGACAGTTTGCGTAAAGTTTTAGACGCGCAGCGTTGCTACGCAACAGTTATTAAGTCATTAGTTTTTGATAAAAATGTACAAAATCAAGTATAGACCTGTCATTGATTATTATTTTTGAAAGCCATTACGCCTACGCAATTAAAGGTGGATTAGATTCTGTCTATAGGGACTTTGCAGCATCACTTACCATAATTAAATTTTGCAGCTGAATTTACACGCGTAAGAGCTTAGGAGATAAAGAAGGTTCTGCACGTCCAAAAGCTGCAACTACCGACGATAAGAACGCTAAATAGACCTAAGCGATTTCTGAATATATATTCTGTTAGACCGAGAGAGGTAGCAAAGATAAAGAATATGACAAAAGAACGGTTATGTCACATGTTTAATCAACATTTAGGTATGACGAAGCTGGCCGCGCGTTAGATGCCATGTTTACGTTAGACCAAAAACGTGTTCGAATGAACATTTCCAACGCTCTGTTAGCGGAGCTTAATATATAAATCCAGGTAAATCCGAGTTTTGGCGTCTATTGATTACTTTAGATAAAACTTGGGTACACTGTTTATAATATGCCCGAAAGAAAAATACAGTGTAAACAGTAGTTTGCAAAGGTAAAACTGACTCCAAAAGAAAGCAAAAATAGTTGTTTCGGCTTGGAAGGAAGTCATGGTATAATTTTGATCGATTATCTTCAAAAACGAAAAAATATGACTGTAGCATTACTATGTATTATTACTTGACAAGAAGAAGGCAGAACTTGCAGGAAAAAACTTTGTTTTATAAAGAAAAGCTGACTTGATACCTAACTTCCTGACACCTCAGCGGTTGTGATGGCGAAAATTCACGAATTACACTTGGAACTGCTCAACCAGCTTTACGTTTAAACAACTTTTCTTTGTTACCACATCTAAAATCTAAATTGCGCTGGAAAGGCAGACATTACCTTCGAATGAAGGAGCATTCACCTTCATGAACGATTTTACAGAAAAAGACGCCAAATAGCTACTAAGTATTTGGACGGGCACAGAGATGAGAGTACCGTTGGGAGAAGTATGTAGAATTAGAATGTGTTATAAGATTCAATACATGTTATATTAAAAACTTTTCAGACCGCCCGTATATATGTAATTATACTTTGCAAATATTTTTTGTATTTTTATACATAATATATAGGTCACAAATAAACCACAAGTACCATAGCACGATTAAAAAGCATAATATCCAACAGAATATTCTAAAATATTCTATGAGCCTACTAAAACCAAATGACGCGTCGTCAAATCACGGCCATGTTTAATTCAAACGGTGATCCGAAGCAAAATTTTATCAAGAGCAAATCCATTTTTAATATTAAATTCCACATTTCCATATTAAAAAGAGATTACAATATAATTTTCAATATTGAGATATACGATTTCTGTTAATATACGAACGAACGACGAACACAACGCTACGGATCAAAATGTATCCAATTCGTTTTGTACTTGTAATCTATATATATAAAAGGACTTGTGCTGACTGACTGAGGTAAGACGCACGCAGAGCCGTAACCGCTGATGGTAGAAACGTGAAATTTGGGCAGATGTTTATTTTCATATTCTGGACATCCACTAAGAAGGGAATTTGAAAAATTTTAACCCTAAAGGGATGAAATAGGGGTTGAAAGTTTGTATGGAATTTTTTTTTAATCTGTTCCGATTTTTATAAAATTTGAAATTGAGTCTCTTAAAAATATTTCATTGAACACGTGTTTCATGGTTTTTAAGAATTCACCCCCTAAGGGTTCAAATAAGGGGTTGAAAGTTTATATGGAAAAATCTTTAAATTGCCACTGATTTTTATAAAAATTTAAATTCAGACTGTTAAAAATATTTTATTGAACACGTGTTTCGTGGTTTTTTTAGAATACACTCCTAATAAGCGGGCGAAGCCGCGCGCGCCCTCTTGTATTATATATTTCTAAAGATTTTTGCAATTTTCTACTTGCATGCTGTCAACGCACTTGACATGGTTTTAACGTTGCATATTAAAAGGGACCATTATGCAAAGTACTATGGGATAGCGACAATTTGAATCTAATTACATATTCTTTCTAGATGATAAAAATTGCGTTAAAATTATTCTACATTTTAAATTGTTAAAGTGTCATTACATGCTTTGGGTTTTGAATTTTAATATTTTCTTTTTTCTGAAAGTGAATGTGAAATTATATTAACGGAAGCACTACGTGAATAATACATAAATATATTATATGTAGTTATATATATGATATAACCCGAGATCACAGGGCCCTGAGATTTACGTTATTTTAGCAAAGCTGAAATTTTGAGGACTATTAGCCTGTTATGTAGTTAAGACAGTAGGCGTTTACTCATTAACTTAAAAGTGGGGCTATTTCAGAAGAAGCCCCAAATAAAGGTACATCTCTGTCTGGGAGGATAATTAAGCCAACGGATTGGTCCGGATCTTGAAATAGTCCGTAAATAATCCATACCTATATTATAAATTCGAAAGTAACTCTGTCTGTCTGTCTGTCTGTCTGTCTGTCTGTGCCGCAATCAGGGCCAAACCGCTAATTCAATTGTAATAAAATACTCATACAGAGATACTTGAGGGTCTTCGGATGAACATAGGTTACTTTTTTTTCTCATATTTGTAATATTGTCGATATATACTAACATATTAAAATATTTTTCAATTTGACAGGCAATTTATTTCGCCATGTTAATAACAACCGACCGTTGCTAAGCAACGGTTTGCAAAGTTTATTTGTTGTTATAAGCAAACGTCACCCAAAATGAGCTTGCTTAACGCATACATGGCGTGCGCCGACTCAACCT
>JAATLQ010025813.1:0-17914 GCA_013421005.1 Heliconius erato x Heliconius himera | reverse complement strand
CCCCTTTAATAGCTAGAAATATTTCAAATTGTGTCTCACGCACCGCTTTTAAATGAAAACAAGATTTTTTCCCGACGAACAAAAAGACAGTTTAATGGAGTGAGTTAATAAAGTTACGCCGTACTGGAGGTAGTCTGCGAATCTAATAGACAATTTTATTTTCTATTACACCATTTTGTCCGAGATTGGGTCGTGGAAAGTTAAATACGCTACGTTTTAAGTATTACGCTTGTAATCTCCTAATAAAGCGAGTTTTGTTTAGATTTAACTTTTTTTAATAACAATTCTTGTTCTCTTGATTTTGCTATTATATTTTTTGTTTTATAATAAATTAAACTAGTATCACGGTGTATCTCGCATGTAATAGGGTAGGCAGATAGAACCTAGTGTTAATAAACTCCGTCACGTAACACTCAATATTCGACACATTGCGTATTGAGTGACCTCATTTCAAAGATCAGAGACTTAGACAAAATATTACAAGGACAAGCAACCAAACTTCAATTTATTGAAAATGAAACGTGGAAATAACACAATAAATTCAAATAGAATTTTATAAACAAACGAGATTTAACGACTAAAGAAATGTATAAAATAAGTGAATCACAAACAAAAACATCTAACTTATTTTTAAATTACACTAAACCTTTCTGCAGAACTTTGTAGCCGACCTTTGCCCAGTGTCGGAAAGCTGTTAAGGACTTTTACTGCCATCCTTTGCAGTCCCCGTAAGATTAAAACGACGGCGAAATGTACTTATCGTCGTTTCACTGTTCACATTCAATTTTATAAAATTGGAGTTTTGTCACGATGGTGTTTAATATTCAGATGCCGTGGGATATCTTTCGTATACATTTTTGATCGATGCTAGTAAAGTGTATTGTTTTATACACAGCGACTAGAATATAGTCCGTAATTTTGTTGGCGAAGGCTATTTTTTTTAGCTTCTCGCTGTATTCTGCCTACAGCAATGTAGGCAGAGGGAACCCAGTATTAAGATACTCCTTTTTTATGTGGATTATAAAATATAAAAACTTTTCTCGTTGACATATTAATTTTGAGATCATCCTCTCTTTATGCTCCCTTTTATCTAAGGAATCTATAATTTCAGTTAATTAATCACCAAGTAACATAAATCGTCGTAAGTTTACATAAAATTTTATGAAATTAGAATTTTGCCACGAAACAGTATATACATATGTACGTACATATTGCAGGAATATTTTTCGTGTACATTTTTGACCGTAGCTTGTAGAGGTAAAATGTATTGTTTTTATAATATGTTACACTTTTGTGTAAGCAACTGTGCTTGCGTGACCTATAAAGTGTTATGTTCGGCATTAAATAGAGAAGGAAAGTATCTTAATGGGAACGGGGTATCTTAATTCTGTATTTATGTTATATTATTGTGCCTATTCTGCTATGGGCGAGATACAATCCTGCCTTTCTTTTTCTAGTTGAAACTTCGTGAAATTATCTTTCAGTGCTTCTCTATACTTTCTATACAAACTTTTGGACAAATTGCAGCTTACCACGTCCATTAGTGTTAGCTGTGTATTCTTGAATTAAAAAGACTTGAATTAACTCCTAACCGATATTAATTTTGTTTAAAGTGATAAATTTAATCGTAATTCTAAGTATACTAATAAGTTTTGGGTACCATTATCACTTGTGAAATTTGATCTTTCCATTTTCTCGCTCTGGTAAGAATTTGTCTTCTTACCAGAGCGAGAAAATGGAAAGATTGGCGCGGCGTTAAGTTCCACATCTCCTCACGCAATATTATTTGAAATTGGGCTGGAAATAAGGAACAGAGTGTTACTTCTGCAGCACACTGCATTACCTCTGCCTACACTGCTAAATGCCAGGATATACAGCATGAATCTAAAAAATGCTTAAAATTTATATGTGGTGGAACGTCTTTCGTATACATATTTCATCGACGCTCGTAAAGACTATTGTTGAGAACGACGTTAAGGAAATATATTTTCTACTTTTTCGTTGTTCACTCAAAAAGCTTTGATGAATGTTTGATATAATCCTTTTTTTTTGGTGTTTTTGTTGATATGAAAATTTAATGACACACCTTTTCTACACTTTGAAACTGATCGATGTTGGTAAGTGGAAAATATACGAGAAAAATTGTTATTGGGGGCATTTAACATTGTAATATAACCCATAATAATGATTTTATTAATTTTTGTGGAGGCCGGTCATGGCGCAGAGGCACAAAATGTGATTGCAAAATCGACTGGTTGTGGGTTCGATCATCAATCGGGGACATGAAATATTTATTTATATTTTCGTTTCTTGGCTCTGGTGTCGAGACAAAGCGCGGCGTTAAGTTCCGCCACTTAACACGCAATACCTCCAGATTACGGCAGAAACTGGGGAATGGAGTGTCTTAACACTAGGTTCCCTCTGCCTACCCTGCTGTGTGTGGGATACAGCGTGAAGCTGATTTATCATTTTTTTGTCTGTTTGTATGTGCGTTTGTTCACGTTAATCTCATAAACGGCCTGACCATTTTAAATGCAGCTTACATTATTGTGTTTTGGGAAACTTCCCTTAAAATTTAGTATTTTTTTTAGTTCATAAAAAAAGTTATATCAAACTAGAGAGCGCGCGCGGCTTCGCCCGCTTATTAGGAGTGAATTCTAAAAAAACCACGAAACACATGTTCAATAAAATATTTTTAACAGTCTGAATTTAAATTTTTATAAAAATCGGTGGCAATTTAATTTTGATTTTTCCATATAAACTTTCAACCCCTTATTTGAACCCTTAGGGGGTGAATTCTTAAAAACCATGAAATACGTGTTCAATGAAATATTTTTAAGAGTCTGAATTTCAAATTTTATAAAAATCGGTACAGATTAAATTTTTTTTCCATACAAACTTTCAACCCCTATTTCATCCCTTTAGGGTTAAAATTTTTCGAATTCCCTTCTTAGTGGATGTCCAGAATATGAAAATAAACATCTGCCCAAATTTCACGTTTCTACCATCAGCGGTTACGGCTCTGCGTGCGTCTTACCTCAGTCAGTCAGCACAAGTCCTTTTATATATATAGATAAACATTTGTGAAATGGTGTAAAGTAACTGTTCTTTGCTGAAACTTTGGTTTTGAAAGTATAGATAATGTCTTTTAAATCATAATGCTATTAGAACATGTAAGTAATTCAAGTTAGTCAGTAAAAAAATGTGTAGTTAAAGCGGGCAATATCGTAAACACGTCGCTAGTGTATTTATAAGTGAACATATATGAAAAGGGAGTCTACTTTGAAGAAAATTGTTAACATTTTGAGTGAAATCGATTTAGATTACAGGGAGACCATCCCACTATAAACGATGGCCTCAATCTTATTTGTTTTACTTCTTTAGTGATAAGACAATGTATTTCCTACTATTAGCTCAATTTTTAAGCATTGCTTGTTGAATGGCGAAACTTAACAGCGAGCTTACCAAGTCAAAGATAACTGAAAACAGTTCATGACGCCGAATGGGAATCAAACCTACAACCACCGCGTTAACAAGAAGATGCTACGCTGCTCCGCTGCGCCACGAAGCCTCATCTCACCCGTAATAGTAAGTGGAATATTATATAATATTGCCAAAGAAATATAGTCTCCACAATATTTTTTTTTTTTCGATTTAAGGAAATCTTTCTACAATATTCATATCCAGACAAGTTAACATCTGCTTTTTCTTATAACCATAATATTCAAGTTTCCAACATGGGCCATCTACTAAGTTTACATGGTTCATATAAAAAATGCCGAGTGGGACGCAAGCACCTCGCAAAGGTGAACTCGTACGTGCCTTCGAAGATAAAGTGCTAATTTTGTCTCACATCCATACAATAGTATAGTGGCGGTACAAAACAAATATCTGTTCTGTCTGTTTTTGTTGGTTTTCATACATTCGTGACTTGACTTTTTTCCTTATATTTATTTCATAACCGGATTTTGTCTATATATATCGTGTTTTTGTAGTTTTTCGTTTTTGATCCCTTGATTTGTTGAGATTTTTAGTGAAATTGTTGATTGATGTACTGTCTCTGCTTACCCTGCGTGATACAGCGTGAAGCTAATTTTATTTTTTTTTATAAATAATGTAAATGTTTTTGTGCATATCATATACGGTGATATTAATTTGAGAAAGTAGTCGACATTCGTTTTAATTTTGTAAAAGCTACAGTGGGTTTCAATTAATCAATTATTTCAATGCTTAGCAACCTGACGAACTCAGTTAGTACTCAGGTAGTAGTAGGCAGAGGGAACCTAGTGCTAAGACACTGCGTTCCCCACTTTCTGCCGAATTCTGGAAGCATTGCGTGTTGAGTGGCAGAACTCAACGCCGCGCTTAACCTCGACACCAGAGCGAAGAAATGGAAATATAAATTTAAGTAAATATTTCATCTCCTCGAGTGGGGATCGAACCCACAACCAGTCGATTTTGCAGTCACACCTCGTGCCGCTGCGCCACGACCGGCCTCTTACCTAAAACTAGATTCCCTATATCTACCCCGATATAAACGAGAAAAAAAATTAAAAAAAGAAAACCACTTTCATGCATTTATCTGTACGCATTAATAATGTGGTAATTAACTTGTAATTAATATTCTTTAGGATTTAGGATGAAAGAAAAGGCCTCAAAGAGTACCTATATGAAAATGTATCTTGTTGTGTCTTTTTTAGTAAACATACTTTTAGAGCGTGCATGTGTAACGCTTACATTTTCTAAGAAAGATAAAAAAAAAAATCTTATCTAAGAGTTAAAAAAACACTTTAAAAATATAAAATTAATATATAATTGTTTTAATTTAATATCAATTAAACTCTAATTATCGTCTCTAAGTGTTACAAAGGCGTAAATTTCATTAATTAAAACAATAATACCAACATAGAGTAAATATAAACATGTGTACGTATAGCCTTCCCACACAGTGGTGCTAAAACGTTGCACCGCCTGTAATTTAAGTTCAGCCCGGAGGGATTAATTCCACTGAAATACCCTCGTATTTCCTGCGAGCTTTGTCATTTGATGATCGACAGTGACTGACTTCATTAAGATAATTGTATACAGTGTTATTATATATATATGTATGTTATGTCGAGAGGTCGTCGTAGCGCAGGAACAAAAGCGGCTGTAAGCGCTTCAGCTGTGGGTTGGATTCTCACTTGGGGCATGAAATATTTAATATTTTTATTTCTTAGCTTTTGTAGCGAGGCAAAGCTTTCTTTTTATTAATGTGAAAATATTGTTCTGAATATTGAGAACATGTCTGTTAAAAATTGAGCTTTTATTTTTTAACCGACTTCTGTAAGAAAAGGAGGTTATCAATTGTATTTTTTTAATGTTTTGTTACCTCAGAACTTTTGACTCCCTCGAAAGAAATTGAGTTATTCGTCCATTTGTCTTAGACATACCTTATGCAAATTTAAGACTTATGTGATTGTCTCATAGATACCATTGTCAGAAATGGACCAAAAAAAATTGGACCACACAGAAAGCTTTCAAATAAAAAAAAAACCATGAAAATTGGTTCACCCAGTCAACATTTCTGAGGTAGCAAACATAAAAAAAAGTCGAATTGATAACCTCCTTTTCTTACAGCCCTTTTTAATATTTTTTCAGAGTCCAGAACAATATTTTAACTTCAAGTAAAAAAAATAAAAAAAAATCGTTCATTCTAATATACATAAATCAGCTTCACGCTGTATCCCATACACACTAGGGTAAGTAGAGAGAACCTAGTGCTAAAACACTCCGTTCCCCACTTTCTGCCGGATTGGCATTGCGTGGCAGAACTCAACGTCGCGCTTTGCCTCGACACCAGAGCAAAGAAATGGAAATATAAATTTAAGTAAATATTTCACTACCTCGAGTGGATTGAACCCAAAACCAATCGGTTTTACAGTGACACTTTGTGCCCCTGCGCCACGACTGGCCTCGAAAATATACATACGTAGTATTTATCTAAGTAATGATATTTACATACATATATTTCAATCTCATTCAATTCAATTACACCAAAGACGTGAGATAAACTAAAACAATTAAAAACTAACCCAATTGAGGTGAGCAATAACCCCTACTACTAAAATATAACTTCTCTAGTATAGTGCGGTGAAACTGTTTGCAGAAATTTTTAACTAGTGTGTTGTTCGCTCGAAGCTTTAATTGAAATGATATTCCTATTAGATAAGTCAAAAAACATCTCAAATCAGTATGTTATTGTTATGTATATTTGAGGCTGTTGTGAAGCTGTATTGGCACAGCGTTTTGAGTGTAAACGCCACGGTAGTGGGCTCTATTCCCACCCGCTAAAATGAATTTTTTTTTTTTACTCATTCTGAAAACAAGACAAAGCAGCGTTGAGCTCCGTCACTCATCAAGCAAATATATGAAAAGTTGGACAGAAAGCAGAGGACTGAATGTTTAAGACATTCAGTCCTCTGCTTTCTGGCTTCATTGGGTAAATGAAATTAATAATTTTAAACATAATTCTCGAATGGGGATTGCACCAAAAATCATTGCGTTTACTGCCAGATGCTGTACCACTAAGCCACGATCGTCACATATTTATATTTTTAATCCATAACATTGGCATATTTATAAAACTGTTTCATAACATTATCTATTATTTTATATACATAGAAACTATAAATATACTATAAATCACCTTTCACAAATTGAAAGGTCAGTTACCTAAATTCTTGTTTATTCCTTGTGAAGGGATCGCAAGAGCAAGTAATAAGCAAAATTTCGTTAATCGCAAAAGTTCTGAACAGACTTTCATTCAATCCTTTGTCACCCCAAACTTTATTGCCCTCTGTTCACAAACTTACTTCATTTCCATATCCATTGACTGTTGGAAGGGTATTATTTTAATAATACGTTTATTACGTATAACATGTTATTGTATTTATTATTCATAATGTTTTTTTGTTTTATTTAAAGTAATTTAGCTTAGATTTATGTTGTATCCCGCAAAAAGAAGATACTCTGTTTCTCATTTGTCGTCCAGTTTCCGAGACATTGCGGTGTTAGAGTTGCGACACTCAACACCGCGCTTTGTCTTGTTAACAAAGCTAATCTATTTCTAATCATAACCTTTACAGACGCTCTAATTACGGAATATAATTTTTGTAGAGACTTTCACCACTCAATACAACGAGACTGTCAGAATTCAGCGGAAAGTGTGGAGCAGAGTGTCATAACACTAAACTCCCTTCGCCTGTTACTGCTACATATGGGATACAGCGTGGAGCTGAAAAATAAAGTATAATATGATCATTTAGTGACATATCTCTCTGTTCGTGTTCCAAAGGTTATGTTTGTTGCCTATTATGATTTTTCTAATGGAATTAATTATAAAAAAAAAGATAAAGGTGCGTATAGTAATACCTATTTTTATAAGGTAAATGAAAACAGAAAATTTCAGTATTTTTTTTGCAGATAACAAATGATCAATATAAATTTATTTAACGCTATTATAATAACCAAACCCGTTCTAAATATAATATTTATTATTATTATTTATTTATTACTTTCATAAATAAAAAATATTTCTCAGTACTCATAAAATAACAAACACAGAGAAATGTGAAGTTATCAAAATAAAACGCCGAATCCAAGACGGTCGAGGCACGAATGTTGTCTTATAAACATCTGTTTGCAATCTTTCTTTTATGAAGGAAAAGCCGTTTACAATGAAATTCTAAATTCTTTCACATATATGGTAATAGTTCATCTGTACTGAATTTAACACAATATTTTGTATTGAAAATGGAAGACCGAAATTATAAATATACTAGTTCTCGCCCACATTTATTCGATACCCAATCGAAGGAGTATTTCCATTACCTCGTACTGATAACAAGATGAAGCGCGGCGTTGAACTCCGACACTTAACATACAATTTTAAACTAACTCAAAGTTAGGATAAAATAGTGGCAGGATTTTTTTGTCAGAGCGAGGAAATTAAATCCGAGGCCAGTCGTGACGCAGCGGCACAAAGTGTGACTGTAAAATCGACTGGTTGTGGGTTCGATCCAAACTCGAGGAGATGAAATATTTATTTAAATTTATATTTCCATTTCTTCGCTCTGGTGTTGAGGCGCGGCGTTGAGTTCTGCCACTCAACACGCAATTTCTCCAGAATTCGGCAGAAAGTGGGGAATGGAGTGTCTTAACATTAGGTTCTCTCTGTCTACCCTGCTGCGAGCGGGATACAGCGTTAAGCTGATTTATTTTAATTTATTTATCATTAGGTTAAGTTACCAAGTAACGCTATCAAATCGTAACGATCCTCATCTATCTGTATGGAATTACCGGTAATTAACGTTATTTTAATGTGAATTGGTAACGTTATCAAGCCCTTTCCACAATCCTCGTATTTACATACTCTACAATGGCCTCTTCTAATCATATAATAGTAAATTTAAATTTCCCTCAGCTCTTACAGAATTGCATATATCATAGCAGTATTAAACGTCTGTATGATGAATAGTACCTGAAATAGTACTTTAAAGGTCACTTGGGACTATAAATCATATACTTGAGGGGCATTGTGAGAAAACTTTGGCCACGTATGGAGATATATTAATATTATTTTATAAGTTATTTCATTTTAAAATTGTATCAATATGGAGACTGCCGTGTTAAACGCGACGGTAGTGGATTCGATTCTCATTCTTACCACTCGGGAGAGGGAATCATTTGATTTTCAACAAGACAACATAACAAGACAAAGCTCAGCGTTAAGCTCCGCCACTCAACAAGCTATGTCTTGAAAATTGGATCGTGCGTGGGGAATAGTGTTTTACCACTAAGTTCTTGCTCGATACACCGTTAAGCTAAAAAAAATGACATGTCATCAAATTACAAATTACAATTAGATATTTTCACACAGAAAATTTCGCCATTCTCACTAAATTTCATTCTCTTAATACTATTTGACATAATAATATATTTATAAGTAGAGTTTTCTCATAACTCACGCCGCACTTAATACCCGACGCCGGTCGCACTTTGTCTTCGTTACTGTAATAACGTCTCGTAATGGACACAGGCTTTACACTGCAATGGACACGTTTGGCTGCCATTTATATGTATGTTTTAAAATTGGGTTAAATTTACATTTTACAAGGTGGATTGGTTGCATTTTTGTAGATTCTGATTGTAAGTGCGATGGTGTTAGGTTCGATTCCAGCTAGATAAAGTTCGAGGAAAAGCAGAGAATTATCAACGTAGATCTCACTCGTGACTAAAAGTTCAAACTTAGCCGACGTCCACTTGCTTACTCAAAAGCAGATTTTTTAAAATACAAATATCATTTATTTTAAACGTGACTATAACAAAAGTTACTTTTATATTTTTTCACAACTAGGTTTTTACTTTCAACGATATTTGTTGTATAAATATAGAATAAAACAGGTAGAAAGTATAAAACGGAGTGTCTTAACACTATATTCTGTTTATTTACCTTGATACATATGAGGCCGGTCGTGGCGCAGCGGCACGAGGTGTGACTGCAAAACCGACTGGTTGTGGGTTCGATCCCCACTCGAGGAGATGAAATATTTACTTAAATTTATATTTCTATTTCTTCGCTCTGGTGGTTTAAGCGCGGCGTTGAGTTCTGCCACTCAACACGCAATGCCTCCGGAATTCGGCACAAAGTGGGGAACGGAGTGTCTTAACACTAGGTTCCCTCTGCCTACCCTGTTGTGTGCGGGATATAGCGTGAAGCTAATTTAATTTTTTAATTTGATACATATGAGATACTTGGAACTAAAAGGACAAATTTCTTTAAACGAGCTTACTAATTCCTCACCTATCCCACGATTTGAATATTCTTTTATACCATTATAAATTCTTATCACAGGCAACACAAAGTACAAAAGACGCAAATTAATAGACTTCTTTGCTTGAACGTTTTATTAAGCTCCGTTATGTAGAGGCGGTATTAGCGTGCCTGCTGTTGTAAATTATACCTTGCTGTAGTTATGTAACAGGTGAAGGGCAATTTTAGTAATATTCTTGAAGTCTATACTTAAAAAAACAGCTTCACGCTGTATCCCGCATGCAGCTGCGGCGGAGGAATCTTAGTGTTAAGACACTCCATTCCCCACTTTCCGCTGAATTTTTGACGCATTGCATGTTGGGTGGTGGAATTTAATGCCACGTTTTTTGCCTTGGCACCAAAGCAAGAAATGAAAATATTAATAAATTATTATCTATTCCCCCAAATGAGAATCGAACCTACAACAGTCACACGCTTGTGCGCCTGCGCCATGACTGGACTCTCCTCTAAAATAAAATAAAATTAAAAAAAAGCAGGAGAATATTATAAAAATTTATGAAAATACATACATTTTTGAAAGAGAATCGAATTCACAAAAACCGTACCGACATTCATTTAGTGATATAATACACTAAGTTAGACTCATTAAACTCAGTTATAAGCATTTATATCTAGCAACCTCTGTTAAAACTAACATTATGGAGTTGAATAACTTCGAGTCTAATAGTTAAAATACCATATTGAGTTGAATAGCAACCTAGAAGTATGGATAACGCAAACATTCTAAGGAATGTTTGTTAAAATAATATTTTTATTGGAAATAACTTAAAGAAAAGAAGTCGTTGTTTATTTCACTTGGTGGTTGTGGATTCGATTCTATAGATAAGGAAGGTTACATTTAAAACCTTTAAAAAAATCAGCTTCAGCAAAAAAAAAACACCTACCTAAATCCTATAGTGAAAACTGCAATTGGTCAAGCCGATTCTGAGATTTGCGTGAGCAAACACACAAAATTTAAAGAATATTTTTTAAAATTATATTTTTTGCAGCTCTATTTAATATAGATGCTTGTATAATTACAAATGAGCATGAGAGGTAGAGTGGCTAGTGTCAAGGCATTCTGTCCGCTAAACCAAAATTTGTAAAATGAAAATTTTATTAAATTAAAATAGTATAAACATTTTAAGAACACTCATTCCTCTGAGTGGGAATCGAACCCACAACCGCGTTTCCAGCTTTAACGCGTCCCAAAACGGTTTATCGGTGTCAAAATTTAATCGAATAAATACCAATGGACGTGAAGTTTTTGCAACGTTCGGTGGCTTATATCGGAGTAAGCCTCGTCAATCAAAACACACAGTTATCAGTGACAAGCATCGCTATAAGCCGGGGAAATGCAGAGGAAATTTTGAATCTATATCTAGGTTTTTGATATATTCGTACATTTTCTGTGGTGTGTACTGAAAGAACCTAGTGTTAGGGCGATTATGTGCATTTTTTTCTTATTTTTGACCGAATTTTTAAGATGTTGTGTACATGTTGTGTGCATTCGTTGATGGGGAAATTAGAAAGAATGGATTGAACGGAGTTTTTGTCACTAGATTTCCTTATTTCTCTCTGAGTACATTACTGTTCGCGGGATACATCGTGACACGGAAAAAAAAGAAACAAAACTCTATCGTTACAGAGCGATGGACAGACAATGCAACACACAGACGAAACTACTGGGTTTAGAATGTTGAAATTTGGAAAGTAGGTAGATCAGGGACTGTATGAGAATATTAAGAGAAAAACGAGATCTTTCCTTTTTCCTCTTATTATGCATATGAACAAAGTTGCGGGCGACAACTAACCATATATATATTTAATAACGTATTTGTATTATCTACGAACCTGATTTTTTTTTGCTACATTCGAAGTCATATTTCATAGAAAGCCTCGTCAATCAAGTTATCAGTGACAAGCAAGGTGCCTTGATCCGATCGAATGTGAGGAATTTGTTGGAATGTCTATATGTCAATATATTGAGTCAGTCATAGAACTATTCAACATTACTTATTCCTGACACCTATGTATGTAATGCAGCTAATATAGGATATACTAGCGGCTCGCCCACGGCTTCGCCCGCTTAAAATACATGATTAATGATTTAATAAGCACAATCGATTGACAACTATAATGACTTCTAATATGATTTTTTTTACGACATTATCGTCAAAGAATTTTTGATTGTTTTAAATAAAAAAATACGACCATTATTGATATTTGATATTTATAAAATATACATAAAGCTAATTATGTATTACACGTATATATTTTTGTAACTTTATGTTCTTTTTACCTATATAATATACGTCTCATCATAATTCTAAAACTCTGTTAAATGTGCTCATGTCAGTGAATAGTTTAATTTAGGTTGTAGGATTCATAATATTCTTTGTAAAATAACTGTATTAATTGCATATTAACTCCTGTACAGTTTTTAAATTAGTTACATATATTATATGAACGAACCAACCAAAATATCTTTGTATTTACTTGATATTTCTTTCAAGATCGATCTTTATCTCTGTGTTGAATTAATTACGACTTAAACTTAACTGTTATGATTAATGAAGGTAATCTCCACTAACAATTCAATTTTGTTTACTTTATTGTATAAAATATTATATAATAGTGCTTCAAAAATATATATTTTTATCAACAATCATATAACCCAGACGTTTCGAACGTCATTCTTTAGCCAGGGTCATACCAGCGCGATTTCTATATAACATTCGCCGGCAAGCTAATGCCTTGAGTTCATTCAAATGACGATAACTTTTTTTTTAATGAACCAATTTTGATGAACCAAACTTTAGAACCTAAATTGAGTTAAAACAAAGCAATTGATGAAATTTTCAAGTAAATCGGTTCAGTAGTTTCAGAGAAAAATGCGTACAACAATATGTCGACAGACAGACAGACAGACAGACAGACAGACAGACAGACAGACAAGAAATTCAAAAAAATCTTTTTGCTTTCTATTAGTCTTTTTAAGTGTCCCTCTATCCATTTCAGTCAAAATTACTAAATGTACAGACAAAATATTTTTACTGTCTTATTATATATAGAGATAGTAGCGGTTTCGATTTCTGCTGGAGGTATTGTATGTATATTTAATTACATCTTTATGGATCTGTTGTATGAAATATGCTGTTGATTTTCACTGCCCAGTAGCCATAGATCTAAGCTTTGTAAAACAGCTAATTGTGAGTGTTCGGTAATTTTAATTTATTTCTGATTACCCTAAATATGAAAGACAAATATGAAAGACGTGAAAAAAGTAAATAAATAAAAAAAGTGTATCTTATGCTATATATATATGTATTATATATATCTACATCTATCTGTCGTGGGTCAGTGTCTGACTGTAAATGTGACAGTTGTGGATACGATTCCCACTCGGGAGAAATGTATTGTATTCATTTTCTCGCTCTAGTAACGGGGTTTAATTCCGCTAGGTATTCGCTATACGGCGTGAAGCCAAAAGAAGTAATATTTAATATTATTATATATTATGTGCATCCTCCGAATTAAGTTTCTACTACATATAACTATTCCATATTACATTATACAGCATTCAAGTTGAAATTGCAAAGTTAACACAAAATAGTAGGTAGTTGAAACTCGTCTGTCTTCATTATGTAAACCGCTTGAAATGTTAAGCTTCGTTATTTATTTGTTTGTAATTATACTTTAAAGTATTTACTTTTTCTAATTATTTTTCTTAATTTAAGTCTCGAAAGATTGTATCGATCGTACTGCCCGTACGTGGAAAACAGAGTCTCTTAACACTAGAATCCCTCATGCCACAACAGGAAAAAGGAAATTTATTCCTCCGAGTAAGGATCGAACCCACAACCACACTTACAATCAAATTTAGTTTTGATTTTAAAATTTTCTGTAAGTACTTAATTTTACAGGTAGACAGAAGTTATTTTTCAGTTTACACTCCATTTTACTTCTATTTATTTTTAATTCGCCAAGTTTCCAATCATAGCGCTGCATTGTGAAATTTTAGTCGTAACTAAACTAAATAGTTCAACCAATCTTTCTTAAAAAGTGCAAAATAGGAAAAAGATATTTTTTGTGCTCATATAAAATAGAAAATCAAATCATTTTTTTTATTTTCTCTCAGTGCTTTTCACCAGTAGCTATCTACCTATATGTATTTAAGCAAGTCATATATAATTATCTAAGTATATGCATTGTTGTTCACTTTGCCTTGCAGTTCAATGGTGCGAAGTACATTAAACAATATACTGTTACTCTAAAGAGTTTCTAATGAGAAAAGTTTAGAATTTAATATGCACAGCTACTGTTCTATAATAGCTTGAGTCCATACTAATATTATAAAGCTAATATCAAAAACTGCTGGTTTAAGTAGAAAAAATATTTTCGTAATTAAACGCCGCTTTAACAAGTTGACTGTAACAGCAATTAAAACCTAAATATACCTTGGGCTTTTAGAACACACAGACACTCACAATTCCTAATTATTTTCATAATGCCAGTAAGAGCACAAGCTTGCGACTGTAAACGCGATTGATTACGGGTTCAATTCCCTCGGGAGACTGGGGGGAATGAAATATTTAATATTTTCCTTTCTTTGTTCTGGTAACGAAACAAATCGCGGCATTAAGTTCCGCCACTTAATTGACAATACCTCCAGAAGACGGCAGAAAGTTGGGAACGGAAATATCTGAACGGGAACGGAGTGTCTTAACACTACGTCCCAGGCTCACTCTGCTTACCTTGCTATATGCGGGATACAGCGTGAAGCTTAAGAAAATTAAGTTAACAAAAGATGAATAATCTATTTGACCAGGGCAGTGAAGCCGCAGGTAAAAGCTATTCTTTATACATATAACGCCTACTATGTGGATAACGTTGAGTTCCGCCATTTAATAGGTAATGTACCGAAAATAGGGTTTAAATTAATTCAACATATTAGTAACTGTTCAAAAATAGTGCTTTGCATTTGAATCCAAAAGAAAAAAAGCTAATTATTTGTATAATGTCCTGTCTCGTACTACTTTGAGACGTTGTAAGTGGAGTAGAGTAATACTCATTTAGAAAACGTATAAAAATTTGAGCGTATCGGGACTCGAACCCGCGCCTCCTGGAAACTGACCAGGAGTAGAGTAACTTAACACCAGAAATTGTTACCACGAAATTAATAATTCCGTTTAGAATAATCAAGATAGTCATATCATTTATTTATCGATATAAAATATATATTTACATATAATACTTATAGACAACAATCTCAAGCTGTCATAGAACTTCTGACCGACGAAAGCTCTTGAGAGTTTAAGATTGCATTGCATCTTGAAAAATCCTTGACTTTATATGAAGTTGAGATTTGTGTAAAGAACTTCAAGTGTATTTTAATTTTACTTCGAGGAATCATAACTATTATAAGCAGCTTTACGTTCTTTTCTGAATAGCACGTGCGCAAAGTAGTGTCTTAACGCAGAAGGAATATAGAGTTAAGACATTTCGTTCCCCACATTTCGCACATTTTTCGAGACATTGATAAATTGGCAAATTCACAACTTGTAAATAATATAAATTACAATATCATTCCCATGGTTATAGAACCCACGATCATCGTTACACAGTCCAACGCTATCCCACTGAGCCACTATCGTGTAGAAAAAAGTCCATAAATTTTATGTACAGTTGTAATAAACTTACAATTAATGGAGTGTATGTTGTCTCTGCTTACCATATGTTATATAAAATTAAAAATTAAATTAAATCAGCTTCACGCTGTATCCCGCACACAGCAGGGTAGGCATAGGGAACCTAGTGTTAAAACACTCCGTTATCCACTTTCTGCCGAATTCTGGAGGCATT
Organism: Heliconius erato x Heliconius himera; assembly: GCA_013421005.1. Lineage (NCBI taxonomy): Eukaryota > Metazoa > Arthropoda > Insecta > Lepidoptera > Nymphalidae > Heliconius > Heliconius erato x Heliconius himera. The sequence continues at coordinate 2,196 of JAATLQ010025813.1, read as the reverse complement.
GTGTGTTGAGTGGTAGAACTCAACGCCGCGCTTAGCCTCGACACCAGAGCGAAGAAATGGAAATATAAATTTAAGTAAATATTTCATCTCCTCGAGTGGCGATCGAACCCACAACCAGTCGGTTATACAGTCACACCTCGTGCCGTTGCGCCACGACTGGCTTCAAATGTTATATGTTATATAGAATAACCCAGATAAAAAACTACAGTGGAATTAGGATTTAGCAATTTATGTATGAAATTTTATTGGCATGGATATCAAAATTGGATACTCTGAAATTGAGAGATTGAAAAATGATAAAAAAATAAATTGATAACAATTAAAACTTTTCAGTTTTAGTTTTATTTTCAGAATAACAATTTTATTGACTATTCCAAGTTTTCATTTATTTTAAACACATTTTACTATGTCGAATTGTAACTATGTTATAAAATCTAATAAAATAAATTTGACTATGAAACTTGATAAAATAATATGGTACCAACGAGTTTGTCTGATGATGGACCTGAATAATTGGAATCCTCAGTAGTAAGCGACTTGAGTTTAGGTTTTTACAATTTCTAGCTTTGCAGCACTTGTTATAACATTGTAGGACTTGGTGTAGCTATTTCTGGTGTCTCTGTGTACGATATATGTAAATGTGTACTTTTTAAACTATATTATTTATTGTGTTTAATCTCATCGTACATTTCGTCCTCTAATGATTGACATAGTAACAATCTAACATTTAAATTACAATATTGACAAAAATATAAGTCGCTACTTAAATATATTTTTATCAAGACATGCGGCAGCGTATTCAGCCAAATTACAAAGCTGGAAACATGTAATATGTAACTTATACAAACCATTTCAAGTTACTTTAGCCTTTCGTAACTCGTAAGCCATATATATACATTTGTTAAAACCTCATTATAATGTATATTTAATTTCAATAATTTAGCTCAAACGGTAATTGATATATTAACGTTGAAGCCGGTCCTGGCGCAGCGGCACGAGGTGTGACTGCAAAACCGACTGGTTGTGGGTTCGATCCCCACTCGAGGAGATGAAATATTTACTTAAATTTATATTTCCATTTCTTCGCTCTGGTGTCGAGGTTAAGCGCGGCGTTGAGTTCTGCCACTCAACACGCAATGCCTCCAGAATTCGGCAGAAAGTGGGGAACGGAGTGTCTTAACACTAGGTTCCCTCTACCTACCCTGCTGTGTGCGGGATACGGCGTGAAGCTGATTATTATATGTATATATAGGAAACATATTGAAAACTGATAATTATTGTTCATCACCATCACAAAAGCATAAAATAGTTAGGTATGAAAATTAGATCAAAGTACGTAAGAATATAAAGCGATTTTAAAATAGACTTTTTTTACCACTATGCACCAAAGAAAAAATTAAGCTAAAATTCCAATAAATGGAAGTACTATTAATTTAGTTAAGTACTACTTTGCAAATATAATAAAACCTGTACGTACTTAACTGTTGAACGAAATCTAGAGCTTAAATTTTATCACAGAACTTGGCACTCATCGATAGATCTCCCATTATTTTGTAGTCGAGAATGACGCACTAATTAACATTTAACTTCGCTCTGATTTCACATTTATATTTATACATGCCATTAAAGACCTTCGAGGCCTAGCGGCACACCGTCTAACTGTAAGCGCAACAGCTGTGAGCCCGATTAATAGATTATTTTTTTATTATATTTATATAAACATATTTTTGAGTTCCGCCACTCAACACTCAATGTATCAAAAATTGGGCTGTTGGGATATAACGTGAGGCTGCTTCTTTTAAAATTTCAAGTTAAAATATTATTATTACACATCTCTATATATAATAAGACAGTAAAAATATTTTGTCTGTACATTTAGTAATTTTGACGGAAATGGATAGAGGGACACTTAAAAAGACTAATAGAAAGCAAAAAGATTTTTTTTGAATTTCTTGTCTGTCTGTCTGTCTGTCTGTCTGTCTGTCTGTCTGTCTGTCTGTCTGTCTGTCTGTCGACATATTGTTGTCCGCATTTTTCTCTGAAACTACTGAACCGATTTACTTGAAAATTTCACCAATTGCTTTGTTTTAACTCAATTTAGGTTCTAAAATTTGGTTCATCAAAATCGGTTCATTAAAAAAAAAGTTATCGTCATTTGAATGAACTCAAGGCATTACTTTGCCTGCGAATATTATA
>JAATLQ010025811.1:9673-29793 GCA_013421005.1 Heliconius erato x Heliconius himera | reverse complement strand
CACCCGTGTGGGCGGACTCTCTCACTGCTCGTAACAAGGCCCAATTGCGAAAAGCGCAGCGGGTCATAGCAGTGAGAGCGGTTAGGGCTTACCGTACGGTGTCATGGACGGCGGCTACTCTCCTGGCAGGTGAGCCACCTTGGGAGTTGCAGGCTGAAGTACTTGCTAGAGTGCACATATTCCGCACAAGTGGGCGGTCGCGGGGTGAACGACCATCAACGGAGGATGTCGTGCGGATCCTGATCCGCACGACATCCTCCGTTGATGGTCGTTCGATCTTCTCCTGAGAAGAGCAGATGAAGCCCTGATCCAACGATGGAAACTAGACCTGGAGTACCCGACCGCAGGCATACCAACAGTAGAGGCTATTCGCCCCCATTTAGATCAATGGGTACAAAGGAGCTTTGGGGTTTTGACATTCAGAATGGTGCAGGTACTGACGGGGCATGGTTGCTTTGGAAAATACCTGCACCAAATTGTACGTCGAAAAGCGTCACCTGCATGCTATGAATGAAATGCGGCCGTGGACTCGTCTCATCATACTCTGGCCGAATGTCCTGCTTGGGCACCGCAACGCCACACCCTGATGGCCGTAGTGGGTAGAGACCTCTCATTATCCAGTGTGGTGAGAGCCATGCTGGATAGTGAGAGGAACTGGTCTGCCATGGTCTCCTTCTGTGAATCGGTTATGGCATTGAAGGAGGCCGCGGAGCGGGTTCGCGAGTCCAGTGCGAATGCAGAACCGCTTCGCCGTCGAAGACCAGGGAGTAGGAGAAGGCAGTATGCACATCTCCTACTACCTTTACCCTAGACCAATCCAAACTTCCGAAGTTGCGGAGTCCTCCTAAGGACCGCTAGCATACCCTGAGAGTATTGGTGGCTCGTAATAGTGTAAGATGCGGGCCTACCACCGAGGCGTCGTAGTGGTATTCGCGAGCGATCCTGCGGCGTCTCTATTTTGGTGGAGAGGTTCCCGCTGGGTTTTAGTGGGTAGTATCGGACTTTTTGCCCGATGAGTCCTACAGTACCATCCGTATGTAGGGTATGCCTATATGCCCTGTACGGATGGTCTACGTGAAAGCATTTCCCAAAAAAAAAACACCTATATAAATAAATTTTATATATTTTTTTATATGACATTTTAATATATTATAATAAAGCTTATCGTAAGTATTTTAAACATGTCGTTGTCTTTGAAAAAAATATATTTTTCTTCATCATTACAGCAAAGTGAAGCGAGCGCAGATTGTTAAAAGGAATAATCAGGAGTGAAAGCCTCTAAATTTATTGTAAAAAAACCTGTACATATGTAGGTACATGCCTGTTTTATTATAAAAAGGATGATGTAAAGTTACCTGCTATCCTTTTTTATGGCTGTTTTTTTACTGAATATAGCTGTAAGAGACCCATTGATTTCTAAAATTTCTGGAAATCAGGGACTTATTATGACTTCAAAACTTGTCGTATATTTGTATTTCCAGACAATTGTTAATAAATTTAAGCATAGACATTTAATAGTTTTGTTTTAACTTTTAATATTTATATCATGTTACAAAAGTGTTTTGATATTTAAATAAATACGCTTAACTAAGTTTAAAAAATATATATTATTATCTTATGTACATAACAAATTAATTACTTGAAGGTTTTTCATCATTTCCTTTAAAGGGCCGTGTTGTAGATCATGCCACAAATTGTTTCCAACTTTACATAGATATCTTCTTAGAATTAGAAATATTTTATTGGTGTAACACTGTTCTTGACATTAAAGATTGTTTAAAACAACGGAAAACAAACTTGTTTATTAATTTAATTTGGAAAGAAATTAACAAGCTTTGTTAAAAAATTTAAGTAATAAAAAGAACTGCAAGGAAAAAAATTGTAAATTCAATTGAATAAAGTTATTTGGAAAATTATAACGTTATTAAAAACAGAAACAGAAAGATTGCTTTAAAATTAATGAACATCTTTTAAATGTATATTTTCAATGTTTTAAATTTCTTTGAGAATATTATACTACAATATATATCGTTTTTCATCTACGAACAATGTAGGCAAAAAAATAAAAATGTTAATAATATGTATTTAATATAGTATAAATATACATTTAGAATATGGTATTTATATAATTATATGGTAATTATTCTATATTATAAAAATTATAATATAATTTTATATTAACTTGTAATAACACAAAATACCTTCATCGGACAATAAGAAATATAACATTATAGAGAAGCATCTGTCAATAGCAGATTCTGATTGGTTTATTAATCATAATGTGCGTGTACTAATTGCGAAACGACAAAACTATAATAAAATATAACACACATATTCTTCTATAAGCGGTTTTGGTAGAAAAAGATGGCATAATTTATAATTAAATAATAATATAATAATTTTCGACTCGTTTTTATACTACCCTAGTTTAGTAAGATTTTTGAGAAAAATATTCTAAGTATGAGGCCAGTCGTGGCGCAGAGGCACAAAGTCTGACTGCAAAATTGACTGGTTGTGGGTTCTATCCCCACTCAAGGACATGAAATATTAATTTAAATATATATTTTCATTTCTACGCTCTGGTGTCGAGGCAAAGCGCGGCGTTGAGTTCCGCCACTCTGCCACACAACAGGCGATGCCTCCAGATTTCGGTGGAAAGTGGGGAATGTCTTAACACTAGGTTCCCTCTGCTTATCCTGATGTGTGCGGGATATAGCGTAAAACTGATTTTTATTCGTTCTAAATCAAATATTACTCCATTTTACTCACATAATTTTTTGCACGATAAACAGTATGGTGTTACTAAAGGTCGTTGAACTATAGATGCTGGTATAGTTCTTATAAAGAACATATTTGAGGCTTGGTAGGGATCGCAGGATCTCTTAGCATGTTTTGTGATCTTTCCAAAGCCCTTGATTGCGTACAGTACTCAACATTGGCCATGAAGCTACATTACTACGGCATAAGACGACGTGCACTCAACCTTCTGATCTTTTATTTAGCTGACAGAGTTCAGAGGGTTGATGTGAATTGTAAAACATCTCCTGGTTCAGTAATCAGCATGGGGATCCCACAAGACTCCATTCTTGGTCCTTTTCTTTTTTTAATATATATAAATGATTTACCGTATCAAGTTGAAAAGAACCATGAGATAGTATTGTTTGCTGATGACACCTCATTGATTTTCAAAATAAAAAATCGGCAAATCGTATATAACGATATAAACAATCCTCTCTCGAACGTAGTACATTGGTTCAGTGTTAATAATTTACTATTTAATAGTAATAAAAATAAATGTATGATTTTTAGAACTTTTAACACCAAAAATGTTTAAGCCGATGTACTTTTGAATGGTGAACCCGTGGATCCTGTCGATTCTACGCTATTTCTCGGTTTCACCATAGACTCCAAATTACAATGGGACTTCATATTGATAGTTTGGCTAATAGACTGAGCTCGCGGTCAAAAAATTAAATTATAACTGACGTAGAAAAGGCTCGTCTTCTTTACTTCAGCTACTTCTACAGTATCACGTCCTATAAGATTTTACTTTGGGGTAAAACAGCCGGTATTCAATCAATATTCGTCCTGCAGAAGCGAATAGCTCATTCGTGCAATCTATAACTTAGGCCCTAAAACGTCAGAAAATTTTCTATATCACGATTTTAAAAAGATGTGAAAAGACCTTTGTGTTAAAGGTTATTATCAAATTAATGATTTTGTAAATGATAACACGCCTTGGGAATGAAATGCTCGCTCCAGTCTGCCTCAATGGTATCACTGTCACAAATAATTAAATATATATTTGTATATAATTGATGCAAAAAAGTCCCGCAGAGTTTTTTGGGCCAGTTCTTCTCAGGCGGCATTAACTTTAGTGAACTACACAGGTGGTAAATTGTGTGATGTATAAAAAATGAAGCAGGTTCTTATCTATATATATAAAAGGACTTGTGCTGACTGACAGAGGTAAGACACACGCAGAGCCGTAACCGCTGATGGTAGAAACGTGAAATTTGGGCAGATGTTTATTTCATATTCTGGACATCCACTAAGAAGGGAATTTGAAAAATTTTAACCCTGAAGGGATGAAATAGGGGTTGAAAGTTTGTATGGAAAAAATGTTTTATCTGTACCGATTCTTATAAAATTTGAAATTCAGACTCTTAAAAACATTTCATTGAACACGTGTTTCATGGTTTTTAAGAATTCACCCCCTAAGGGTTCAAATAAGGGGTTGAAAGTTTATATGGAAAAATCCTTAAATTGCCACCGATTTTTATAAAAATTTAAATTCAGACTATTAAAAATATTTTATTGAACACGTGTTTCGTGGTTTTTTTTAGAATTCACTCCTAATAAGCGGGCGAAGCCGCGCGCGCCCTCTAGTTTTGAATAAGATGTTTTGACTTTGACTTTGATAACACGGTCTATAATACTGATAACATTTTGATCAATTTTTTAAAATTATTAGTACTGAGCAGTTTATGTATATATGATAAAACTTTAAATTTTACTGTCGTATCTTTATAATATAGAAAAATATACATATTCTACGAGAAAGCGAATAGAGATCATCTACTTCGACTCGCACTTAGCCAATGTAAGGTGGCTACACCCACAACCTTTTTTGTGACCATCTCTGATCACCAACATATTTCTTTCTCTAAATTTATTTAAACGTTCATATATAATGCTAATATTTACACTTGAATTTCATCTCCCACAAAAATATTTTGTAAATAACCTTAAATGAAGCTTGATTAAAAGTCGTTCCAGAATAAATAACCGCGGCTTACCCTCCGTTATTTAAGGCAAAATTTTTAACACAAATGTTTTTATTATTTGATATTCGGTTGTTTGAATAACAAATTGTATAATACTTATTTAGGAAACGTATAAAAATTTGAACGTAGCGGGACTCGAACCCGCGCCTCCTGGAAACCGACCAGGTCCTGAATCAGGACCCAGCCAGCAGGGACCTGGTCGGTACCCAGGAGGTGCGGGGTCCAGTCCTGCTACGTTCAAATTTTTATACGTTTTCTAAATAAGTATTTTTCTTTCCTAAGTGTGGAATAAAACTTTAAAAATGTTTTTAAAACAAATTGTATATTTTTCAATAAACGAAATAAATTTTTAAAAATTCTCCGAATTCTGGAGGTATTGCGTGTCGAGTGGCAATGGCTCAATGCCGCGCTTTGTCTCGACACCAGAGCAATCACACCCTAGGATTCGTACACGTTTTATTTTACATATTTTAACAATTTAAATGCACACTTTAAAACGTAATAAAATTAGTCTTTAATTACAATAGATAATTGTCCGAAATGGACATCTATTTTCAACATTTATCACTTCACACGAATAAGTTTTATTAGAATTAAGAGGATATACGCATATATTTCAATGGGACACGTGTTGGGATCTACGAAGGGTCAGACACTTAAAAGTCCAGTTAATGTAATTAATTTCTAGTTTGAATTGTTAATTTCCTTTGTGGTCTTATCTATTTTATGTTTATTATATTTACATATTCTCTCTATTTTATCTTCACGCCGTACTCCACATGTAACAATATATGCAGAGGAAACCTGGTGTTAAGATACTCCTTTCTCCACTATCAGCTGAATTTTCAAGGCATTATGTGAAGGTGAAAACCAAGGCTACGCTTAGTCTTGTGATCTGAGTGAAGAAGTTAATGTATTAACAAATAATAATAAATTTATCCCCTTGGAATCGAACCCACAACCGTCGCGCCTACAGTCCACACACTTGTCCCACTATCTCAGGGACAGAGCACTTCCTACCCAACCGGTGTCGCTGTAGAAGCATTAATGATATTAATTTATATATATAATAATAATAATAATTTATTTTAGATTTACATTCGTATAAATTGTTAGTAACATTTTAAGCTCAAGAACTATTGATAGTACGTGAAACCTTAGCCCAACCAAGACTCCCCTGCACTCCAACCTTCACACGTCCGAGTAAGCTCCCGCCCACCTAACACAGTTTATTTGGTTGCGATACCAGTAGGAAAAAATATAAAGTTAGAGTTCTAGGTGGTAGTTTTAATTTATCCCATAGCACATCGTAAGATACAGGGTCAAATACCTTTAAAACTGTCGTTTTTCTTGCTGTATAATAACGTACAGTTTGCTTTAGACAAAGTATGGCACTCTCTCTCTATTGTCCTGTCATTACACATATCAGAAGCATCCCCAGTCTTGTTTTTAATTATAGGTGTAACTACTGTGTGCACCAATTCCTGCGGTAGGTATCCATGACTGAGAAACAGGTTAAACAATAGACCAGGGATCCGCGGCAAAATGCGGGCCAGCGCGGCGTATTAAAAATTCTCGATGTTGAGACCATCATGCCCTGGAGACATTCCTCTCACCATACTTTTAATAACAAAGGCAACATTCTCAGACGTGAATATGTTAGAGGCCTTCGCAACACTAGACTCAGAGCCGGCCATCCGCTGCACACTTGAAAAAGCTGACACCATTTTAAAAAAAAATGGTAATGTCTTTTGGCTCACTGAAACGCCCTACACTCACAGGTACGCTTGAATTTACACTAAGTCTACTGGTATATTTCCAGAATTAACTAAATTGTTTAACTGCATTATTCTGTGCCAGCATATCCATTTTTATTTGATGGCCCGTCAAGATTAACTGAGATTAACTGATTAACTTTGATTAACCCTCAAGTTCGAAAAAGAAACGCTTAAATTTTGTTCGATTCTCTTGGTCATTATTTGCATCATTGAAAATACACTGTAACAATTGTCAATTACTAATTCAAATATTTAGTATAAAAATTTAAATTTTAAATGTTAACTCAACTAAAATGTATTTAAATATTCATCGTGGCAACTACAGTGTGTATCGTTTGCAAATGAGGGTGCGGACAGTGGGAGCTATTTTACAACATCGTGTTTTGAAACTCTGGGATATTTGTTTTTAAGGCCAATCACAAGTTTCAATTAGGTCAAATTTATATAATAAAATTAAATAATACATGTTATGCTCAATTCGAATGGAGTATTTTTTACAAAAATTAACTTGAAAGTCACTTGATACTCAATTTTCTGTTTTACTTTTTTCTATTTAATTTGATATAGGTACAGGAAATTAAAAGAGCATTTCACATTTTATACTGATGTTTTAAATTAAATTTATGAATTTTTAGTGAAACTAGCCATTACAATTTAAAATAAATAATAATTATATAAAAAACGTAAAGTAACAAGCAAAACATAACATAAAACTAGCTACGAAATTCAGAAATTGTTCTGAATACAAACAAAATTTTGCACAAAATGGATGCAATTTTCAGCTGAAATTCACCGAAATAGGTACATTAGGCATTGATTCTAAACCACTTTGCCTGAATCCATTGTAATATTGTATGAACCCACTATGCAGCTAATACAATAGTATTGCAACGGTAATGCAAGTAGGTACCATGATGGCATCGACGATTTCCACGCGATATTTTCTACCTGAATTCTTTTAGATAGCTGATCTTATTAAACTTTCACACTAAATGCAATCTGGCAGTCTCCAGATAGTTTAAATTGCTTTTAAATGAAATCCCTAGTGAAAAATGCGGCAAGACTCTATGCTGCATCACCACTTAACATGCAAGATGCAGTGTCCCGAATTTCAGCGGAGAGTGGGGAACGGAGTGTTTGGACACAAGAAAAAAACCTAAGATTGATTACCTTACTTATGTAACGGGGAAAGTGGATTCGATTTCCATTTAAGTTCGCTTCGATTTATTTATTTATAACTTTTTTGGAAAAATATTTTGTCAGACTACATGAAAAATGCTTTAAATTTAATATATGCCGTTTTTTAGTTTCACGATGTTTATTTAAGAACTTTTAAAATATATTTTTTTTATATTTTTTAAATTTTATTTAAGAAGTAGACTAAGATTGTGTGTCCTTTAACGACTCGTTGAGCTCGTATTGTCAAACGTCAGTTGAATGTCGAACGTCTACTCTATTTTTATTAATTTTCTTTAAAGAATAATAAGATTTATAAATTTATACTAATAATAAAATCGTAACAGATCAATATCTGTACATAGAACATATATAAAAAAATGCAGAAATTATTGCCGACATTTAATAACGTGATAAAACCAAAAAAAAAATATGTTTAAAACATTTGTCTGTTTGCTGTTTCATGACTAAGTATGTTTATCGAGTAAGGCTATAGGATTTACTTTAGTGATTTTGATTTCACAGTTGCTAGTCTATTATAGATTTATCAGCTTTTTTAATCAACTTCACGCTGTATCCCGCACGTATCCTGTAGGCAGGGCGAAAAAATCTGGAGGCATTACGTGTTTGCCTCGACAGACGACGCCAGAGTAAAAAAATGGAAATATAAATTTAAATAAACATTTTATTTCCTCGATTGGGATCGAACCCACAACCAGTCGCATATACAGTGCCTCTGCTTGACAACTGGCCTCTTACAAAAATATTCACATCAAAATGAAGGGCCCTCTACAATAATATCTTGATTGTACCATAATTATAATAAAATCTGTGTTCTGTATACGTCACATTGCTGATTATAACAAATATGGTTCAGTTAATTCTTTATGACATTAACTTTGTGATGTTATTATTTTGAATTTTTTATAACTTTATTTATAGGATGATGGTATCTAGGTAATGTATTTTTTTTTATTGTGCTTTAATATGGGCGCGATGGTGGTGGCTTTGATGTTTACTTAGGGTAATTTATATATTTAAATTATTCCGACAGTTATGGATTCTCTTCCCACTGGGGTGAAATGAAAAATTTAATATTTTCATTCTCCTTCCTTTGGTAACAAGGCAAAGCTCGGCGTTGAGTTCCGTCACTCAACACGCTATGCCTTGACAATTCGGCGGAAAATGAGGAACGGTCTTAATTGGGACAGAGTATCTCAACATTAGGTTTCTACGTTCAGTATAAAAATTACAATTGTGTTGCTAAATTCAAAAAAAGTATAATTAACACTTATAATTTTATTTTATGTTAAAATTAAATTTTTGTTTATAGAATTTTAATATAGTTAAGCAGTCCGTTTTAAATAATGAAGCACTTTTTCTGTTCTTCAAAGTTAGATGGATCGGAACCATCGCCTTTCTTCGGGATCGGGTGGGTAAGAGCGTTCTTCCATGAGTCTGGGACTACGCTGACTAAGAGTGCCGGAACAAGCGCGTTAGCACCGGTTTCAGCTCAGGAGTACAAGAACGGAGCACTAAGGGAGAGATGTCATCTGGCTCGCTCGACTTATGTATGTCCAAAGAGGACAGAGCTCGCTTAACAGCTGTTTGGTTGAACTTAACCTCAGGCATTGAGCTCTAGCACCGCGGGATAATCGGCGGCATCGTTCCTTGGTCATCCAAAGTCAAGTTCGAGGCAAAGAGAGCGCCCATGATTCGGCTCTGCTTTCTCTTTTGCCGTATGGACCAAGATGTCATTTCCTGTGCGTAATGGCGGAAGCGAAGGCTGGTTAAAATTACGAAGTGCTCCCTTTGAGAGCGCCCAAAACTGATGAGTTCCGGACGCGTGGTTCTCAAGCTTCTCGTCGATTTTGGCGACATGCTCGGACTTTGCTCTGGCAATTTGCTTCTTAAAGAACCTAGAGTCTCGGTCATACTTACTCTGTGAGACTTTCACCTTCAGATCCTTAGTAACCAGTGCCCTCGTGTTTGCTAAAGACAGCAAGTTTGCAAGACGTATCAAACCAAGGCATGCGACAGGCATCTGTACAGGCATGCGAAGATTCGGACACGATCGTTGGAGTCAACACAGAGTTAGATAGTTGACAGGTCCTGACCTTCAAAATTGGCAAGATGACGGAAACTTAAGTTTTCCCTTACGAAAACAGCGACCCCGGCATGAGGCATAATATTATATTCTATTTTGTAGACGGAGTGTCGAAGGCTGTGTCGCTCGGTTGGGCAATATGAGTCTCTGTCAAGAAATGACAAGGCTGGCCGTGCTGTCTCAAGATGATGGTGAACCGCATTCAGGTTGGAATGTAGACTCCTGATGTTACAAAGCTCCACCTTTTAGGGAGGGGTGGAGGTTGGGTGCCGGGATTACCTAATGCGAAACACAGTGGCATAAATCGACTAATTAACGCCGGTTTTAAATGCCAGGGTGGTAACAATAAGGTTAAGTCTGCCCATGTGTGTGCTCTTCCGCAGGTACTTTAGTCGCCGCGTACGACACCATAAGTACCCGGATCATCCTATTCTAAGCCGGGAATAAACGGCAACTTATAGCACTTTTTTTTAACAAAAGTCTTACAGAAGCACAAAATTTCACTTTTATATAAAATAATGCCTAATTTAAATGGACAGCGTCAAAGTTAACCAAAACTAAACTCATTTAGAAATTGCCAGAAATTTAGAAACAGGTGGTTGAATTTGTTAACTCACTCTTTGTAACTCTCAATTTGCAGTCGAATTGGTTGAGTGAAATTTTAAAGAGGTCTGTCTTTTATGTCAGGGCTTCTCAATCTTTAAGTACGCAATATAATCGTGAATAAGTCAGATATATTATTTATTACTTTTATGTCAATTATTAGGTATTATTTATTAATGATGCTATTTAAAAAGACACAGTCAAATTGATAACCTTTTTTTTACAAAAGTCGGTTAAAAAAGGTCAAGAGTCACGATATAACATATCACAAACAAATCAAACATATAATTATGATACTAAAAAAGTGACAGTATATTTACTTGACTGTATACTGTACAATTGTCATAAGAAGGGCTTAAAAAACGAATTACAAATTGAATTTAAATATAAAGGAATATATAAAAATTTCCGTTCACTTTGCAAAGTTAAATATAAAAAAAATACTGTTACCCAGTTCTATACAATAGTAAAAAAAAAATATTTTATACTAGCGGCTCGCCCACGGCTTCGCCCGCTTAAAATACATGATTATCTACTGATTTAATAAGCAGAATTGATTGACAACTATAAAGAACTCTAATTTGATTTTTTTACGACATTATCGTCAAAGATTTTTTTATTGTTTTAACTAAAAAAATACGACCATTGTTGATATTTGATATTTATAAAATATACATAAAGCGAATTATTTATTACACGTATATATATTTGTAACTTTATGTTCTTTTTACCTATATAATATACTCTGTTAAATGTGCTAATGTCAGTGAATAATTTATTTTACTCATTCAGAAACAGCCTTAAATGTTAAATAATTGATTTGAAGGATTCATAATATTCTTTGTAAAATAACTGTAATAATTGCATATTTAATTTAATTTTAATTGCATAGTTGTTAAATTAGTTACATATATTAAATGAACGAACCAACCAAAAAATCTTTGTTTTTACTTGATACTTCTTTCAAGATCGTTCTTTATCTTTGTGTTGAATTAATTACGACTTCTTTCAAATGACTTTTTTTTTAATGAACCGATTTTTGATGAACTAAACTTTAGTAGTTAAGTTGAGTTAAAACAAAGCAATTGGTGAAATTTTCAAGTAAATCGGTTCAGTACGTTCAGAGAAAATGTGGGCAAAAATATATCGACAGACAGACAGACAGACAAGAAATTCAAAAAAAATCTTTTTGCTTTTTATTATTCTTTTTAAGTGTCCCTCTATCCATTTCTCCGCCTTTTAACGAGCCCTGGAATGGACCTCCACAATGGAAGTTAGTGAATTAGATTGAAAAGTTGCCGCTCATTCCGGACGCAAGGAGATTGGACTTTTATTTTACAAAGGTCACGTATTCTTTTCTGAAACACTGAGTAAAAAGTTTTTTTGGAAATTTTAAATTTACATTTTTTTTTTTAATCTTTTAAGTACGCCTTTCATGCGATTTGTGGTATAGAAGGAGTATTAAAATTGTGTGAAAAGTTTTAGGGCAGCAGGACATAGACCTACAACTAATGGAGTTTTTCTAAACATTCATGAACTAGGCTCAATATATTTTTTTATTAAAATTCTATAATATATGAAATGCAAAAAATTAAGTGACATTATATAACTTTTTAGTAACTTTTGAAAAATACAGTTTATAAAAGGATCTGAATTTTTGATTCCAAGTACCGCATTTGACTACAAAACTGGCGAAGATATCATTTTAAAAACATTTAATTTTGTATTTTGAGTGAACTTCAATAGCGTGAAATAAATATACAATAATAAAATTCCACTGTATTAATAAACGAGCTATCAGCATAAAAAAATGTTTTAACACCTGATTCTCTACTACCCTGCCATGCGTGAAAATGCGTGAACCAACACACATCGATACGGTCCTTCACGCTAGCGGTCCCAGTTAGTGTTAAATGACACGTAAATCCAGTACCTACATTTGTCAGAGAATGACTTAGCAGTGGAGCCCGACGAAAGGCGATATATCACGTCATTGTTAATGCACTAGGCATTTTGTGAATTCTTTATACGTCACTTGATTGTGGGTTGAGGAAAGCCGTAGTTCTTTTTTTATCTTTGGCCAGTTTTTTTTGGGGAAAAAAGATATATTGGAAAGACTTGCAGTTTCTATATCTTAGTAATAGGAGTTTTATTCGTTTAACTGTTGCTATCGTAAAATAGTTTCTATAGGAAAATAGATTTAATGTTATCGTTTTTGGTTTATATCTTGTTATCAGATTCCGACGAAGCTCAAATGAGGGTAATGTCTTTGCGCGTATGTTAGGTACGTCTTTCCGTTGATTTGTTCCCTTGTAGTTTTTTTTATTAGTGAACCGATTTTCATAAATCATATGTTGTTGGGTTTGTCTTAATACCGCGAGTGTTATGGGATATATTAATTTAGTTTTAAAGTGAAAACACTTTCACGCCGTATTTCGCATGTAAAAGGCTCTGCCTTTTACATGCGAACCTAGTGCGAGCCTAGTGTTAAGACACTCCACTCTCTACTTTTCGCCGAATCCTCCAGCATTGCGTGTTGAGTGGCAGACTTTGAACACCGCGCTATGCCTTGATACTAGAGCGAAGAAATGAAAATATTAAATATTTTATTTCCCCGAATTGGAATCCATAACCTGTCGCGTTTACGTTCAGAAAATCTTCCATCTTTACAAAAAAATATAAGTAACTAAGCAAAACAAAAGACAAACAGGAAGTATTCGCTCGCTTATATTACATATATTTACAGCTCCATATTATATGTGATTCATCAAGTCAACTCGTGTTAGGGTTAAATCACGCGTGTATCCAGTCCATTTGTCAATGGAGGTGTTCGCAATGGAGCCTGACGAAAGGCAATGCATCACAGTTAACTTTACTGGTACAGATGGAGGTGGTTTAGGTTATCTTAAGTAAACTACTATTAAGCAATAGAATATTTTGGTCTTATATATTTTCGTGTTAGAGAAAATTAATAAAAAATTGTGTACAATATGATCGGGATGTCAGTAAGTGAGAAACAAATAAAAAAATCAGTTAATTCAGGATTGTAGGTAAACGGAAAGAACAACTTATAAAAGTTAACTAATTTAAGTTTACGAGCGTACACTCATTTCATTTGGTTTGAAATTAGCTATAAATATAATAATTAAAAAAATCAGCTTCACGCTGTACCCCGCACACAGCAGGGTAGGCAGAGGGAACCTAGTGTCAATACACTCCGTTCCCCACTTTCTGCCGAATTCTGGAGGCATTGCGTATTGAGTGGCAGAATTCAATGCCGCGAAGAAATGGAAAAATAAATTTTAAGTAAATATTTTATCTCCTCTATTGGGGATCGAACCCACAATCAGTCGGTTTTACAATCACACTTTGTGCCACTGCGCGAAGACTGCTCACCTAAAAACTATATTTAAATTCAAAAACTCAAAAATATATTTTCATGTAGTCATACTCGTTCTGTATAACTATTTATTAATGTTTGTATAAGGATGAGATATATAAAAAATCTATATTTCAAGTTAATTAAAACAGAATGGTGTTATATATATAGTATATATTCATACTACTGGGTGTGATAAGATACAAGGATCTTCCCTAGGTTTCACAATTGATCTGAATTGATTTACTTACAGTTTCAAAGAAGCGAATAAATGCTATTAGACCTTGACGTGTGGGAAGATCACGACGGAACAGCGCTATTCCAAATATTTTTTAGTTTTTTTTGCAAAACAGCATGAAGAAATCGTCCATATCATATATAAAAACAAACAAACTAGAACCTCCAAATACATTACGTATTAATAGTTTAAGCACAAATATAATTAAAACCATAAGACCAAAGAAGAAAAATATATAATATAATAACTACTTTAAGGCCAGTCATGGCGCAGCGGCACGAAGTGTGACTGTAAAACTGACTGGTTGTGGGTTCGATCCCCACTCGAGGAGATGAAATATTTACTTAAATTTATATTTCCATTTCTTCGCTCTGGTATCGAGGTTAAGCGCGGCGTTGAGTTCTGCCACTTAATAAGCAATGCTTCCAGAATTCGGCAGAAAGTTGTCGAGTGTTTTAACACTAGGTTCCCTCTGCCTACCCTGCTGAGTGCGAGATACAGCGTGAAGCTGATTTTTTTTTTATAATTAAAACGTACTTTAAACAATTCTTGCAAATAAGACAATTGTGCTTAACATTTTAAAAATGTATTCCACACATAAGAAAGAAAAATACTTTTCTAGAAACGCTTAAAAAAATTAACGTAGCGGGATTTGAACCCGGGTCTCTTGGACAGTTTCCAATCATTTCATAAAAAATGAACTTTCGATACGTTTATTGTGTAATTATCTTAATAGTAACATATTATGCGTAGGTGATAATATTTCTTTTAGTGGAATAATTGGATGGATTGATAAATGGAATGACTGATCAAAATGAAAATAGCTTACGTTGCCTGGAAATTCTGCTGAGACATCCTCTGATGGGACATAGGAAACTATTGACCGTATTATATTTAAAATATTTTGAATGGACGTTACGATGTTCGTGGATTTATAAATGGAGTTTATAGTTCGTCTGTAATATTCATTATACATAATATATTATAATACACAATCAAAATATATTGTATTACAAAGAAAGACAGTAAAAGATAAAAGAAAAAATCTTCATTTATGTTTGTTATTTTTTTTTGGCGAATATAATTGGTTGACGTGGGAGCATTCATCAACGAAAAAAAATGTATAAATTTTGTGGAATTTTCTTATAATATTTTGTGTTATTATAATTTATTATGAAATAATATTAACCAAAATGTATATAATATTATTATAAGTCAATCGCTTGTACTTAATTAAACAGTCATTTTCAGAGAGAAGTCTATAATATGCCTATAATGTATACTAAAAAAATATATGATTGGACTTTTGTCAGCAGTATGCACGTACGTTCTATAAAAGTAACATATTTTAAATAGGTATTTTTTTAAACATTTTTAAAGTGTTATTCCACACTTAGGAAAGAAAAATACGTATTAACCCATTAGAAGTCACCGTACTCTTTTGAGTACAGCTATATTTCCTGGCATAAATTCCAGAATTCGTCAAATGCGTGTGGGGTACTTTATTATTTTACTTCATTGTAAGACCCTTTAAGTGTATTCATAAATAACAAGTGGATAGTGCGACATTTTTTATTAAAAAGTGCTAGTTGAAGTTGTGTTACAGAAACGTCATCGCGGTAAGTAAATGAATTTAGATTTTTTGTAGTAATTAGTGTTTTTAAGTGTTTTATTTCGATTTATTTCGATGCATTAGATGTAAAAGAAATGTATTAAAAACTGTTAAATAAATTACATATTACTTTTAGTAATATGTAATTTATTTAACAGTTGTTAATTTATTTAACAGTGTAATTTATTTAACAAAACTAGCATCTTGTAAATGTAACTGTACTCAGTTGAGTACACTGACATCATATGTAACTAAAATTTCTGTTTTTTTTTCAGATACTTTGCAATGAAGAAACAGTAATTTACATGTCAAACTAGTTACCGTGGGCTTCGGGAAGCTGTCGAAACTGTATTACAGGATAACGAAGATGACAAATGTGACTTAGCTATCATACCACCTGATCCAAGTGCATTGACCTATGAAGAGGAGGGTGCCGACGAAGACATGGCGGCGTGTTCCATACCGCAAGACGTACCTGGTACTATAGAGGTATTTAAAAATCGAGAGGGTAACGGTAGCAAGGATTCTACGCACAATGACAGTGATGATGAACCAATTGTAACAAAAAAAGGAGCAAATATACTCTTTCATATTCTTTGATATTTTAAAGTTCAACAGAAGTCTCTTATAAGAAAAGTGCTATTGGTGAAGAACTGAAGGGTCTCAACCCTGTACAAATAAATATATAAAAAGATAATAGATAATGATATAGTTTATATTACTACATCCAATAGCAAACTATACTCTAACAATAGACATGAATTTCAACTAGATTCCATTGATTTGAAAAAGTTTTTTGGGATTTTGATATTATCTGGCTACCACAAGCTACCTCGAGAACCAAAGTGCTGGTCGTTACAAGAAGACATAGGTGTAGAATTGGTCAGCAAAGCGATGTCAATGTATAGGTTTCGTAATATAAAAAGAAACCTTCATGTTGTAGATAACAACGCAGTGGCAACATCAAACGATAAAATGTTCAAAATAAGACCATTGGCAGATAAACTTATGCAGAAGTTCTTGCAGTGGGGAGTGTTTCACGATCATATCTCCGTCGTTGAATCAATGGTAAAATATTATGGCCACCATCCCGCAAAACACTTTATTCGTGGAAAACCAATTCTTTTGGAGACAAAAATTGGATAGCAGCTAGTTCAACCGGATATTGCTACTACTTGTCATTTGATTTTTACTGTGGATATGGCTGTTTCTAATGCCTGGCATTACTGACGTCACATAACTCGATTTTATTTACGCCGTTTAACAAAAAAAATCAAGGCAAGCTGCATCATCCTATTGAAAATATTCATACTTAGGCGGTCAGTGTACTCAATTGAGTACACCCCTATATTTTCGTGAAAAACAAAATTTTCCATAATTTTTTTGGTTTATGTTTTCCTTTGTACTTACTTTAATATGAAAATAAACAAAATTTTAAAAAAGTATTGGCAGTTTTCATTTGACCTTTAATGGGTTAAGAAACCGACCTGGTCGGTTTCCAGGAGGCGCGGGTTCGAGTCCCGCTGCGTTCAAATTTTTATACGTTTTCTTAATAGGTATTTTTTTTCTTTCTGTTCCCCAAATTTTATTGAAACGTGAAATATTATAATTCAATATAACGCTATGTCATTGGTCATCGATGTGCATTTATTAACTAAATAAATCAAATATGAATTTCACGGTTAAACACACTTTTCAGGCCGATATTGAATTAATAATTAATTTTATTCAGATATTCCATATATTACATTAGGTATCATTTTGTTGAATATATTAAATTAATAACAATGCCGCATTTGTCAGGTACAAATTTAGAATTTTATTTTTTTTAATTTGTCCGAATTGATTAAACAAAGTGCGTTTCTGGGATCAGCCACTAGATACTAATGATGTTTCGTTCCGATCGGAACACTGTTCCGGAACACAAAACGCTAGATGCCTGTTCCGCAGCAGTTCCGGCTAAACTAACTTAGCTGTTCCAGAACAAGAATGGGTTATTGCAAGTTCCACAAAAACTTTGTTCCGATTGTCCAGTTTTTTCACAAGCGTTCTCTGTTCCTAAGTCGAGCCACTAATCGCAACATGTAAAATTTAGAGTTTTAAACTGTTCCGGTCCAAATACTTATTTACTTTAAAAAATAGTTTCTGAAATTAACTCTTTACGTAATATTAATATAGTTGATAGGTAATTAGGTATTATAAATAATTAAGTACGCGCCTCGATCCCCGCCCGCTGCCCCGCACGCCGGAGTCGTCAGTGGTCGGGAGCGGCGAGGCCGCAGATGGCGTATTTTAAAACTATGGTATCTTCTAAAATATTTATTTTACTAGTTTTTATATAGTTTCACCAGTCCCGATGTTTGTTTGTTTGTAATCAAACTTATGTACATGTATCTTTATTACTCGTAACAATGCAATTATATAAATTTAGTTTTGTTGTTAATCCAATATGGCCGCCTTAACAAAATGGCGCCGTATATATTTTAAAACGACCAACCCAATATGGGTATCAAATGAAATGGCCGAACTTGTAGAATACAATACATTAAAAAACAAATCCAAGATGGCCGCTAGTACAAAATCACGGTTTGCGTACATAATTTTGTTCAACCAACCCAATATGGGTATCAAATGAAATGAATTTTATTTAATTCAATACTTTGGTGCTAGTAACCAGGCTCTGATGACGTAGCTCGAAGATGGCCATAGGAATTCAGAAATTAAGTGACAGTAACCAGGGTCTGACTGACCGTGCTACACCAGAAGAGTTACAGGTGCGTTGCCGGCCTTTAAGGTGGGTTGGGCGCCGTACTTTAGCCGCCTCTTACAACACCACCAGTACTAGGATGATCCTATTCTAGGCCGGGATCACACGGTATGAATCACCTGATGGTAAGTGACTACCGCCGCCCACGACCCCGTGCAACACCCACCAGAGGAGCTACAGGTGCGTTGCCGGCCTTTAAGGTGGGTTGGGTGCCGCACATATTATATAGAAAACGTTCCGTGAGCTTCTTTAGTGATAATTTAGAGTAATTATTTCAGCTTCACTGTTTCTTCTGCATATATTAGGGTAACCAAAGAGAATTGGGTATCAAGATACTCGGTTATCCACTTTTCAACGTTAATAGGATGACAGAATACGGTAATAATAATATAACACCCACTCCTTTCAGATTTTTCAGACATAACAAACATGTCTAAAACGAATTTATTTAAGATGTGGTAAAACTAGTTTTTTTAAATTATGTTAATGAATAGTTTAATTACAACACAATTATTATAATAGTGTTGGCTTCTTTTATGTTTAAGCGTCTCCACAGTTTTTCTAGAACACAGCGCAATATGCGTACGACCTCACGAATGTGGCGTCATTACTCAAAGTCCGGCTGTGCAACTAAGTTGCTTTTTATTTGGATTACAGAAAATATTTAGTAAATTGGTCAATCTCAGTTATTTCTTACTTAGTATGATCGATAGAGAAATCCAAAATTTTTCTAACTTCACGCCTTATCCCGCTATATAGAATAGAAAGAAAAAAAATAGATAAAATATAGTATCTGTAAACTGCGTTCTCCAGTCAAAATTTGAGATATTGCGACTTAAAACCAGAGAGAGAAAAAAGACTAAAACAATTCATTCCCCCGAGTGGGGATCGAATCTACAACTATCACGGTTATGGTCATACACTGACGCTTACATTTTCAATGTTATTGTGATAGTTCAAGGTATCTACGGAGTTAATATTGTGGGAAATTGAACCCGTTGAATTTAACCAATGTTTTACCACCAGCAGTAGGCAGCGAAAGTACCGTGAAATAAGGGCAGAGTAAGGAAAAGTTTTAATAAGCACCTGTTAAAATATGAAAATTAAAAAGAATAATTAGTGTTAGCGTACTCGTGTAAAAGGGGGTAGATTTAGGTGGAAAATATCTATAAAAGCAGTGGAATTGTGTCAATCGGGGGCACTCGCTTGTAAGTGACGGCCCCTGTTGGAAGGAAACTAGTGTGAAGTATTGTTAGTAGGTGATACATTTCACTTATTGCAATTACATAGTATCTCTTTCAAAATAGTTTAGATTCATATAGACAATGTGTGTTTTTAACGTGTTTCTTTAAAAACGGTACCCGCTTCCGATTTTTAACATCAGAAGTGGGATACGCATGAAGTTTTCATATCTTTATGTGTATCTTCGCCCCATTGGTATTTTGGATTGAAAGTTTGGTATTCTAAAAATTAAAAGCTATTTCTTATTATAAAATCTTTGCTGTTTGAAATTATTATCGAAAAATAGAAGGACTACTTGACTAATAATTTTATTGTTTTAGTAATTTTATTGTGGTGTCATAAGGACTCGAAAAATGGATCGAATTAAGGATGAATAATAAGCAAGTGTCAGGATAGACCGAGCGAAAATACAGGTCTGTGCATGATGCTTT
>JAATLQ010025806.1:23806-52575 GCA_013421005.1 Heliconius erato x Heliconius himera | reverse complement strand
ATATCACAATTGTTATCACTTTAGGTTATTACATTTCTAATCACTTGGTCTAAATGGTTAATTTATAAAAATAAAAACGTATAAAGCGCAAAATTATTTAGTAGACAGCACTCGCGACGTTGCACACTCGCGTATAACGTGCGATTTCGTTTCACACACACTCACACACGCATACTATCTAAGGTAACAGATAATAATGGCCTACTTCTACTATTATATATATTATTGTCATGGCAACACTTCTTGAAATAACTTTTGAGATTTAGTATTTACATAAATATGTTTTGTAATTTTGCTTGTTATTTCTTTATGTAAAGTTTTGTTTTACAGGTTTTTACATTGAATCGGTATGTATCAATAAAGAATTATAAATATCAATGAAGAATAAATAAGCGGTAAGTGCATCTTTTACAATAGTAAAATGGAGGTAATTCCTTTGCATTACATATTAAATTTATTGTAAAAAGATATACTAATAGTAATAAAGTGTAATACAAAAGATAATATTGTGTACAATGCATTTTCAAAATTTTAAAACTGATTTTAAAAGAAAAACAGTGCTGTATAACATTTATGTAGGTGTTCAGTGTGCAGGTTAAAAGTGTATGAATATTTTTTTTTAGCATTGTACACTTCTCTCTAGCTAGATAAGTAGAGAACAGATACGTGTGTAAGAATCCTACTCAGGATAATATTCGAATTTAATTTAGTATCGCAAGATTTAGTCAAACAAGTTTTAAAAGTGATTGTGGAATTGTAGATCGACTCTTGTGTTAAATGTTTGCTATTAGTGGCACTCATGACTGCCTGCCTGGAATGCGTGTCCAGGCCGTGCCTATTCCAGAATAGCCTGGCGCCCACCCCTGAAAATTAGGTATAAAAAAAATGTTCCCCGAAAGATTAAAACACTAAAATTAAAACATTAAAGATTAAACAATGGTTACACGAACAAATGTGTTCAAAAGTAAAGCCCAGACCCCCTTTCTCCAGAAAATGTCTCTAGATACGATAATAGTGGCATCCTAAGTAAATAAAGAATATATATATATATTTTTTTAATATCAGATTTCTCCTTTTTTTATTTATCAATATTTTAATATTTTCCTAAAATGTATATTTTTGTATGTCCTTATAGTTATATGATACGATTGTGAAAATGCGATCACTTAATTTTCTTTGTATGTCATGAATTAAAAGATTAACAAGATCACAATTAATTTTACTCATTAATCTATTGTTAATAATTGATTGTTTTTCGGCGCTTCTTTAAGTTTAAATTTTTATTTTAAATTACAAAATGAAAATCAGCTTCACGCTGTATCCCGCATACAGCAGAGTAGACAAAGGGGTTCCCTCTGCCTACTAGCCTAGTGCCTAGTGTTATGACACTCCGTTCCCCACTTTCTGCCGAATTCTAGAGGCGTGCTGAGTGGCAGAACCCAACGCCGCGCTTAGTCACCAGAACGAAGAAATGGAAATATAAATTTAAGTAAATATTTCATCTCCTCGAGTGGGGATCGAACTCATAACCAGTTGGTTTTACAGTCACAGTTCGTGCCGCTGCGCCACGACCGGCCTCATTTATTTTAAAGAATTCCTAAAAATCGTTGCTAAGTAAAATATTAAAATAAAATCTATGTGCATCTTAATATTGGAAATTGTGTATTAAAATTTCTTTTCACACCAAATTACTCACAAGTTTCCATACAATTGGATTTTATAAAATTATCAATACATATATCCATCCTCCTCTACAAAGCTATGTATTGATAATTTTTAGAACGATTTATAAGGCAGGAGTAAGTTGTAAGTATGAGAGGCAGGAGGAGACCTCGCTTGACCGTAGCAGGAGGAGGATGCTGGAGGAAGTTCACGTAATAAATAAATTGAAATAAAACTCTAAAAAACACGCTTTTGTGAGATTTTTTTTTATTATTCTTATATCAAACTTTTTTTTTCCTTTTAGTTATTTTTTTCACAAGTGTTTTTTTTTTCTTAACTATTATCTATATATATAAAAGGACTTGTGCTGACTGAGGTAAGACGCACGCAGAGCCGTAACCGCTGATGGTAGAAACGTGCAGGTGTTTATTTTCATATTCTGGACATCCACTAAGAAGGGAATTTGAAAAATTTTAACCCTAGAGGGATGAAATAGGGGTTGAAAGTTTGTATGGAAAAAAAATTTAATCTGTACCGATTTTTATAAAATTTGAAATTCAGACTCTTAAAATTATTTCATTGAACACGTGTTTCGTGGTTTTTTTAGAATTCACTCCTAATAAGCGGGCGAAGCCGCGCGCGCTCTCTAGTTTATTTATAATTTTTTTATTAAGGCGTGTTTTTAATTATTTTTAACTATTATTTTTATTATTATAAAATGTAATTCTTGTTAAGCTTCAAAGTTTCGTTGCAAACATACAAATATACGACCGAAGCTAAAAAAGTGTGTTATAAAAACATGAGCACCCCGCGGCGGCCTCGTTTGAATTAAATATTAATATTTAAAAACGTGACGTTGCTAGCAGTACAAGCAAGGGATGCGCCGCGTCTCAAGCCGTCGTCACATCCACACTGTCTGTGTACATTCACACAAATTCAAAGCTCAGCTTACACCCCACGGACAATACATCCCTAAATTTGGAAGAGGCATATAGGTAACTGGAATTTTGAAACCTATAATTTCAACCGGCAACTGTAAGTTCTCATAAATAACATTTGTTAAGATTGATTGTTTTTATTACCCTACTGAAACATTACGATAGGCAGACTCTAGAATCTAGTGATAGAGCAAATTCTTCACATAACGAGACACGAGTGGATTAACAAAAATTATAGCCATAATTTGTAGTACTCAATACTGTAAGTGGCCTCGGTGGCCAGTATTTAACGTTAGTATTTGCGCAATCCGAACAAAAAAATTACTCATTATAAATACATTTTTTTTAAGATTAAGATTTTTTTAGCATTTTCATTAGTTTTGTTATTTTATTTAGTGCCAATATTCTGATTCATCAATATTCTTTTGAAAATTCTTAGTGTAGATAAGACACCAAGTCACTCCATTCTGTACTCTGTCCATCTTAGGACGTGTTGTTTGCAAGTTGTACTCATCAACATAATAGAATAGAATATTTTTTATTGCGCACATAAAAAAAAGATATATGTAAAAAGAAAAACATAAACAAAAGAAAAAACGTATGTAAAGGCGGTATTATTTGTCTTTACCAAACAACCTTTGAAACATTACACACTAGTTGAGTATTAGTCGAGTACTAGTTGAAACCATATCTAGTAAATAAGACATTTCCTCAAGCAAAATTAGAAACTGTAAACATTGTCACCTTTACTCAGATTCACACTGTATTCCACACACAGGAGGGTACATAGAAGGAACCTGGGAACCTAGTGTTGCGACACTCCGTTCCCATTAAGACACTTGGTCTCCACTTTCCATCGAATTCTGTAGGCATTGTTGACCAGGGCGAGGAAATGAAATGATTGAAACTTTGGATCTTAAAAATTATTAAAATGTATTAATTAACATTTATTTTTGATTAGAGAAAAAAATAAAACACAGTCCATGTAAATACACAGTTTTATTAGAAAATGAAAACAAAATATCTTAAACTACCTAAATAAGGCACGACGTGTCCAAACAAACAGTACGGCGGTATATTTATATGTAATATGTATGTATGTGTGTCTCAAGCAATGCAACGGATGGAATAAAAGGCTAAAACACGGCGTGGTATCACATTTGCACTCTCTGTAGTAAATGTAAAAAGAGAAAAAACATTATTTTCTTATAGCTGTCTCTTTCTAATGATCTTATTGATGACTATTTAAATTTGTAGTATTGTTTTATATTAGAACGAACTATTTTTTTACTATTTATTTAGTATATAATGCTATTTATATGTTACATTTGCATCAAGTTATTATAAATTCTATCATAAAAATATTATGAATGTATTTATTGGTAAATAAATGATGAAAAGAATTATAATAACGAATGTAATATATAAATGAGATATACTAAATAAACTGTAAATAATAATAGTTCGTGCATTCAGAATCCACACAACAATAACTTTATTTCAATTCGGACAAAAAGAATATGCTAAAAATTGTCGGAAATATTTGATAAAGACAACATTTATTATTTATTTACTTATGCAATAAATTCACAATGTACATTTAGCTTTAAATATATTCACACGTAAAGTTTTGTTAACACTAAAATGATTTTAATAAAAAATATTATTATTATTATTATTATGAACGCACCAGGCGTTCAAAGTTGTATGGAATTATTAGCAATTAATGTTGCCAATACAAAAAAAATCTTTTAACTTTAATATAATAAAAATGTTAAAAAACTTGGGAGACTAAAAAATGTTTTCAAATATTTAAAAAATTCTAAAAATTGCTAAAATTTTTATTTATAAAATTTAACTAAACAATAACTTATTTAGCTTTTTCCCAATATTTCTGCAAAGTGTGCAACAAGTGATCATAACTGTAACATTTAATTGCATATATTTTTTTAATTACTAATAATATGTGATATATATAATTATAAAAGCAGCCATTACAAAAGTGGCTAACCAACATTTTATCACTTTTTTCTATTATAATTAATTAGCATTTGCTGCATTTAGTTTCTTGTTTTTTTTATATATAATTTAAAGAACAATAACTATTTTATAATTAATAGTAATTTCTATATGAGATATTAGGAATTTTAACGAATACTGGTTACACCACTTTTGTGACGACCGTTTTAATGGAAAAGCGTAGACATTACGACATCTATCGATATGTGAGCATTTAGAATGGTTAAGTATAGTTACAATATAACACAAAATAATTTATTAGTATACATTCGATTTACATTTAAAAAGTTTTAGCGTGATTAACATGTTAGTTGTGCGTACGACATATTTATAATATAAATAGACTTATAATGTACAGGTTATTTTCAAATGTCGTTTTAAATCTAAATCATTTACACATGTCTAAAATATCTAAACAAAATGCAAAATCTTATATTCAAATAAATAACTAATCAAAATCGTTCGTAACTACAGTACTATACAAAATTTGCATGTAACATAGAAATAATACCTTAATTTGTATGTCTTTGTACCAAAAACTTGGTCAAGGTCATGGAATTTTGAGCGAGCGCCAAATATCTATATATAAGCAAAATCACGTTTTACGCACTGTCTAATTCTCGAGACATTGCGTGTTCAGAGTCGGAACGTTGTGCTTTGTCTAGAGTAGAGCAACGAAGTAAAAATAAATTAAAATAATTATAAAATCATTCCCCGAGTGAGAATCAAACCCACAACCGTCGCGTTTACAATCAGACGCTGTCCCACTACGCCCAATATCCATATAAAAGAGAGCAATACTTACAGAGGTTGAAATGGAAAACTTTTCAACTAAGGAAAAGTAAATTTCTTTCCTCTAACGAAAGACATATACAAAATTTTCACTTTTAAAAATTTTGAATGTCAAAATGAATTTTAATATAATAATTAGAAAAATATATAATATAATATGAATGTCGAAAATCAATATTTATCAAAACGACTGTCACCAATGACAATAAGTATACAAGAGAGCCTTTAAGGTGATGACAATATTTAATTACTGGCTTATAAGTTCCTATTTAATGAAAAAAATAATAATAATGATAGTAAATTTAAAACTTTCACATAAGATGTTTTTGTTTTTCTTTATTTAACTTTTATATAAGGACACATCAATATAATATACATTAAACATAAGTATATATTTATAACAGTATATAAAGTTAATTTAAATGATTAAAATACAATGACTCAATCATTTAGGCAACACAATTACAGTAAGACCGACAAGTCGTGGCCATCCTAAAGTTAGCTTCTCCAAAATTTTGCGCATTGTTCTCGGGAAGAAAATATTATGAAGTAAGAAAAATTCAAAAATTAATTATGCGCAGCCACCTACTAACTTCAGGGTGACAACGATTCTCTCCAATAAATATAAAATACAATAGATTTTTATATAGTACTGTACTACATAAAAATCTATTGTATTTTATATTTTTCATCCCTTTCTAATATATATTATATAAGTATATGTAATTACAAGGAACTTATGGCCAATCGATCAAAAATATGGATATTGTCTTAAGATAAACATTTACAAAGATAGCATATTTATAAAGATTATAAGATATACGGCAACACTACAAATTACTGTAAATTTATTTTATAGAACATGTATATAGATTAATACTAAAAAATTGGGGGTATTATAATAATAAAGTTAAACATTTTTTTTTAATTACAAAATCTCACATGGTATCTGGCAACACTGCTTTACAATTTGTATACACAAAAAAGAAATTTTGTAAAAAAGATTTATTTTTTGAAAACCAAAGTAATACACAATACATAGTAACATTACAAAAAAACCCAAAATAAAAAAGAACACATCAATAGATCACTTTCATACATATTTTAAATCTAAAAAAAAAAAACTTTATTGAAAACCAGTAAGTTAAATATGAATATATAAAAAAAGGTCAGAATTTTATAGTTTAATTTCAGTCGTTTTATTTATATTTAGTTGAACATGCCAAATATGTTGGCACAGCAGGCGTTTTGTCAGTATTGCTCCATATCGGTTGGTGCTACTGAGTATACTGATGGTGGCCTGGAAAATAAATTTAAGCATTTCCTTAGAAAACTAGCAATAGTAAGCTTCACGTTGTTTCTATATATATAAAGAAGAAAACTTATAATTATTGTGAGCTTCACCGAAACTAGTGTTAAGATACTCTGTTCTGTCAATTTTCGTAGCATTACGATTTGAGTTGTTGCAAGAGCGGGGAAATTAAAATAATTCTTTTTCTCGAGCGGCAATTAAACCGAACGAAGGCTTATCTGTCATTATAATTGTTGTAATTGAACAAATGTTGGTACTTTTTTAAATAGCAAAATTTGTTAGAAACAAATTTTATTGTAAAATACATTGTTGTAACACAATACATGTGTTGATGGACCCCACCGACTTAGTACGCCGGCGAATTGAATATAAATTAAATACATTTTTGAAAATTAACAAAATACATTTTCATAAAAACTTTCTTGAAGGATTATAACATTAAATAAATAATCAGAATGTGGAAATTGAAAAATGTAACAATAATTAACTCTACTATAGGTGTTATTCCCAAACACCTTCACCAGTCCATTAACACACTAGGTGTGCCCCCATATACTTATGCCCTTCTACAAAAGGCAGCGATTTTAAAATGTCTTAGCAAAAGATTCCCAGGTTATCTGCTATGGGATGGATTACATGAAATTAGCCCCGCTACATTCAAGTATTTATATAAAATCAGCTTCACTTTATACCCCGCATACAGCAGGGTAGGCAGAGGGAACCTAGTGTTAAGAGATATTTTCTTCCCCATTTTCCGCTTATTTCTGGAGGCATTGCGAGTAAGAAAGTGGTGGTAAATATTTCTGCGTTTTCTAAAAAAGTAAAAAATATGTTAATTAATACAAAATGCAATAAATATTACCGTAAAGCTCGGCGTGGGGCAGGCAGCCTCGACGGCCGCGGCAGCGACGACACGCGCGCCTCGCTCGTCGCCGGCCGGGGCTGCTCGTGTTGTACTTGTGGGGGCACCACTGTTTAGAAAATGAAGTAATGCCATAAAATGAAATCCATATAAACTAATTCGAGTTCTGTACAGCCAACCAAATGACGAACAAAAAACGATAACTGCTTCTTTATGGGTTTATTTTTCAGCTTCACATTGTTTTCCGCAATGACACAGAAAACCTAGTGTTAGAACAGATAAATAGGCAGAGCTCAGGCCCGACTTGTTGTTATCAGAGCGGTAATGTAAATAGCTAATCAAAATAATCTATCATTCGAACTAATTCAACACTAGGTTCCCTGAATATCTCTGCATACCCTGCAATGTGCGGGATATAACTGCGTGAAGCTAAAAAAAACTATAAACATGTTAAATTAAAATATTTGTATCATAAGTACACATATATTATATTAATTTAAAACATCTTTAAATACCTTGCGGTCTCTGTAAAGGTACGGTAGTCGGTCGCGACACTCGCAATGTAGACGACCCCGCTATAGAATAGGGCCTTGTTGTTGAAGGCTATATGAGAAAATAAGTATTAAATTATATAACGTTTTGTTTGTTATTTTATAAAAAAAATTGCCATAGAACATACATATATATAACTATGTGAGCTGAATAGCACTTTTTATTATTAACAGTTTCTTAACTTCACAGTGCATCCCGCATATGTATATAGCACTGCATGTAGAGGGAACCTAGTGTTAGGACACTCAGTTTTCCATGCACCGCCCAATTATTGAGAAATTGCATGTTAAATGGCGGAAATTAACGCCTCATTATGTTTTGTTGCCAGAGCGAGGAAACGAAAAAAAAATATTCCCACGACTGAGAAACGAACTAATGATGTGAGGCCACGACACGACGACCTTTTTATTAACACAAGATTAAATAAATGTCATTGTAATGCAAAAAGTAAATATATGAAATGAAATATGAATATGAAATACTATTCAAAACTAAATTTTATTAATAGCATGCATTATTCCTGAGATGCATTTTAGTTATAGTAAATAGACATTATTGTTAACATTACGTAACAGCTTTATTAAGCTATTTCAGTATATATACATTTTTTTCATGAAAATAAAATTTTTTGATAAAATAAATTACAGTATCAGCATTAGAATGTATATACATATATTCATAATATGTACGTATCATTTAAATTTAGAGACACATGTTTTAAAAGAAATTAAGTTTCAATATATGTTGTAATTTTAATTTCTATATCTTTTAACTCTACAAGTTATAGTCAACAAAAAAATGACAAAACTATAATCCAAATAAACTTTTGAAGAACAAATTTTGTTGTTATTGATAGACATACATACCATACATACCCACAAAAAAACTAAACAAAAAAAAGCTATATTATATAGTAAGTAGAACTTACTAGTGCATATTGGTTGCGGGAGACAGGCACTCCGCTCGCCACGCTCAGCCGTAACTGATATTAGAATGACATTCTAAGTATGCGACATTTTATTATAAACTTTTTAATGAAAATTATATAAATGCAACAACTTTTATTTAGCTTGATGCAAGTTTTATATCAACCCTGCTATGAAACATGTGTGAGGCAGAGGGAACCTAATGTTAAGGCACTACGATCGCCAGGCATCGCCCAATTTTTTGTTAAACGTTGCTTGCTGGAAAGCGGAACTCAACGCAGCGCTTTTTTTGTTTTCGAAGTAAGAAAATTAAAATAACAAATACCCCCGAGTGGAGATTATGTTCACAATCGTCATTTGTCTCAAGCTAATTAAATCCAAGACAAATGAAGTTAGTCTTTTTTTATTAAAAAAAACCTGAATAAAATTATTTAAAATATTGTCTAAAAGTCATTTATTAGTTAGTGCATTTATATAATTATAATTTGAAATTAATATACTCAATATCCAAAACATGTCACATATTTAAAATATTTACACGAAAAACAAACACAGTATTAACACAAAAAACACAATGAATATGACATGGATTTAGTCACAAATAAAACATTAATTAAAACACATAAGATTTTAACCATCACCATATTATTATCTGTTAAATGATTTATAATCTTTTTTGTTATTATTTATTATATAGAAATAAAGGAAGTATCCCACTTGATAGAGATAATTTTCTATATTATGGGTAGATGGTTATGGGTTATATTCCATTTGTTAATCAATTTACAAGTTAAACTTAGCAATTTGTATAATAATTTAAAAAATGTAAATATAGAGTTTAAATAAACAAAAAAAACACATTTTATTCTTATAAAATGTCAACTTACATGCATTAAAACATAATATCATAGTAGAAATTAAATTCAGAAACAAATATTTTGACTGCAAAATTAGTTTCCAGATTTACCCTTAATTCTCCGTTCCTTTATTCGCTTCCTATAACACCCCAAAACATCATTCAAATATGCCCTACTTCCCCATTCACTATTATTCCCTTTCCCCATTCTTTTCCTATAGCATCTCTTCCTACTTTTTCAGTCTCATTTCCCTACTTCCCCATTCGTTTCCCACAGCACGCAAAACGAAACACCCACAAACATCCAACTTCCTCATACTCGTTTCCCCACTTCCCCACATCTACTCACGTCTCTAGGCGCAACCAGTTGGCTTTGAGGTCGTTCCCGCCTCAGAGTCTCCGTTCCTTGTCGGACTAGCGCAGGCGGGTTGGTTAACGTTGGCCTCTCCTGTTTCTCTGGCTCCTCTTCTCTCTGTAACTGTATTATTATTTTATTTTAACGATTAACACTGTTATTGATGAACTTCAGTTTCTTTTTTTACAATACAGGCATAATATTAAATGATTTTTTTTTATATATTATTATTTTTGTACTAACAAATATTTATAACAATTACATAAGACCAACAAATATTGTGTCAAACTCCTTACAATTAAGCAAAGAAAAGTGCTTAACTTCTTTAGTTAATAATTATTTAAATTTATCTCAAGATAAATCTTTAAGATTTATCTCCATATTTATCTTTGAACTAGAATCTATCAATACTTAATACGTGCTATTGAACATTACTTCTTTTGTATTTAATACAATACGGTTCACGAATCGTGACCGCCCTAAATCTAGTTTTAAATGGCTGCGCATATTCGTATACAATGCGCAAAAGTAATATATTATAATAATTAAAAAGATAAATAAATATAACTAGAGGGCGGCCACGACTCGTCAACCGTAGAGAACACGACCCTCTCCGGTTAGTTAGAGTTAGGAACACGGTAGTGGTGGTATGGGGGCCGTATAGCACGGGTTTCAATGCATATTAATACAAAATATTGTAAAATTCAACAAAAAATACTCTGCAACAAATAAAATAACAACACTTACTCTATACCCAGGTAGGGCACACGACCCTCTCCGGCACTGCGGTTGGGGCTGCGAGAGGGGTTGCGGCGGCGAGGGGGCCGTGGGGCTGAGCGCGGGATTGGAGGCGTACACGCCCCGCCGCGACATGGTGCGCCCCGCGAGCACCCGCGACGCTGTGGGCGGCGGACCTGTGGGATCATTTATATTTAGTAAACTATTACTAATAAATCGACACGTACATTCTTACAAGAGACGCAGAAAACGTTGCCTTTTTGCTGGTTTGCGAATTAAGGTATTGGAAGTTTGTGATGAAGGTGTGAAAAACTATTGAACGGATTAATGATTAAAAACTTTACACGCGCACGTATGTACGCTTAAAATTTAAACTCGACAATCTCAAGAACTACTACTACTACAATTATTCGTTATTCATCCATTCTACTGTACTAAGATTTATTTATGTTATGTGTAATACACAACTTTTACGTTATTTTTCAAGATATTGCGTATTGAGTAACAGAACTTCGTGCTGTGACAACTGTATTATAGAATCAAACAAGAAATATTAAATTATACTCACCAGGTATCCTATTTAATTCTTTATGTGAACTATACTGCCGCAGTTTCGATGTGGGCAGACTTGTTTTTCTAGGTACACCTGTAGGCGGCGCCATAACATGGTAAGGGCCTGAAATTTTCACAAATTTATTATTATATATTTTAACATTGTTTGTGTTATTCCACATTTAGGAAAAAATACTTTTTGGAAAACTTTTTTTTCCTAAATGTGGGTTTTTTTTAAAACACGTATAAAAAATTTACCGTAACGGGATTTGAATCTACATTGCTTAGAAACCGTCCAAGCGCTCTGACCACTAAGCCATGACGTTCTCATTAAGTTACGTCTAAATTCTTATACGCTTATTACAACTGTTAGCATATCTGTATAAAGTTCCTAAATGTAGAGTAAAACTTTAAAAATGCTAGGCACGTCGTATAGTTAAGCCACTATAATCACAATGTTTTTTTTTAAATATCGTTAAATATAAGACAACACTATAGAAATATAACACAATTATATAAAATAAATATTTTTAAAACATACCCGTTTCACTCGGCGACGTCCGACTAAAAGTCTTCTGTATTTGTATCGGCGATGTTATTTTCTTGTCAGGACTATTTCTCGCTAAAATATCACGTTTGGCCGAACTTTTCTTAACCATCGTAGCGCTATTTATGACTGTTGTATTCATATCGTATGTTTTCTCCATATCTGAGGTATTCGCTTTATTTACAGTGTACAATTTCTCTTCGGCCATGTCGTAGATCGGAGAAATCGTATTGTGTAAATTTAGTAATTCGGTTTTGGATCCCTTTTTGAATGTCATTAGCGGTGTTGATGCTACTTGGTTACCTGTGTATATGTATAAAATAACATTTTATTTCTAATTTATGTATAAAATATTACTCAATTAAACATTAATTTAATACCAAAAATTTGTTTATTTATTTAGTAATTTTATATGAAATAGTGGAATACTATATAGGAATATACTATAACTAGTGATTGAAAATTAAAATTCAAAGTATTTTTTAAATATTAACCAGTAGTTACTAAGATTACTTCGGGCATCCCAACAAACTTTTTAGTTTTATTATATTAAGTATAGATAACAATAGCTCACGTGTATCGTGTATGTTAGTTTCAGGTACACTCTCGGGCGGACTGCTTGAGCTGAACGTCCCTGTGTCTGTACCCGTACTCTCACTGGAACCGACCATTGCACGCTCTTGGAGGTTCCATTCCTGTTTGTATACAAAAAAAATAATATGTCTTAAGAGATAAGTGAGAATTCATTATTTTAACACAATCTCACTTGTAATTATAAACTTTGTTTAGGTTTCTATCAAACATGTTTTCATCTGTTTTCAGCTCAATCAAAAGACGGCAGAGATAACCTAGTGTCTATATTAAAACATTACGTATTGAGTGGGACCTCAATTGGGCCCTTTGTCTACTACTCGAGCAAGGAAGTGAAAATAATTCATTTCCTCGAGTGGGAATCGAACCCTTATGGGTCGATCGAACAGTCGTGACGGTCTTCTGTTTTATCTATCTTCAAAATCGATTAAATCACTAACCTCTTGTTGCAAAGTCCGTTCACCTGAATCAATTAAATTAAGCGTAGCCGAATTAATATCGATTATATTATTATCATCACTTTTCACGTAGACCACTGTAGCATCCATTGCATTAGATTTCGGTGAAACTTTCTTAAAAGTCGCACTTCTTTTCGGAGTGTCTCTCGTTATCTCTTCTTTCTCATAAACATTTATAGCTCTTCGCCTTGATAACAGTTCCGATGCATTTTCCATGCTCTGTCGAGGTACCGTTATCGTTTGATTCGGAAGCTGTATCGTTTTAATCGGAGATAAATCTTGAGGTTTTTCCGTTTCCGTTGGCAACGCTTTCCTGGCTAACGATAATTTCTGACGAGCTTGTATTATTTCGTTCAGCTCTTGCTTATCTAATGTGGCACTTAAGCTGTTCTTCGCCGATTCCGCCTTTTGAATGCCCATTTCTTTGTAAAAAGTGTTATCACATTCGAATGTTGCATTTAGATTTTCTTTTTCCGCGTCATTGTCTCTTCGGAATTTATTATTCGCGTAATGCAATGTAATAGTTTCGCTCATTTCACCATTTGGCTTAGATTTTACTTGTGGTTTGACCGTTTGTGGTATACTCGGTGTGTTATCACAGTTTTCATTCAACACTTTAACTGTATCGATTTGAGAGGCTTCTTCGCGAGATTTTGTATAACTTTCCGTACTTTTGATTGAATCTCGTTTGGTAAAGCTATTGAATAGAGCGCATCTCGGTCTGGCAGAGAGAAGTTTCTCCGATTGTTCTAGATGAGTGAACGTTGCTGAACTAAATATATTAGTATCTGTATTCTCCGTTTTGGCTTTAGACGTGTTTGAGACTACGTATGAGGAATTGACTGAACTGACTAAACTTGGTGGTAACGAGTCCATCAAGCTGTCATTGTCGGGATAAGTGGTCTGTGAGAGAAAGCTGGTACTCATATCTTTCTCGTCTAAAATGCTGAGTGTCATACTGGTCATCATTGGATCTATGCTGTCTCGCCCTGAAAATGGTAGACCTGAAATTGGTAAAATTTACTGTAAAGCTATATTTTTAAATAAGTATAAAAAATTCTAAAACTGGAATTCTAAGTAAGTAAGCATTTAGTATAATATTAACCGCAACAAAATTAAACTTGTTTAAAAAACAAATATTCTAAATTATTACTTTTTATACTGTAGCACTACAAAACCAATATACTTATAAGTCATTATTCAACTTATAAAAGTTTGTATCACAAACATTGACATTAACATGAGGGCACCCAAATGTACAAACACAGTTAGTTATAAAGTATTTTTTTACTTTCATACATTCTACAATTTCTATGATAATAATTCTTACCAGAATCCTTTTGTGAGATAGATTTCCTGCTCTCTAACGATTCAGGGTTAAAGTTTCCTGAGTTTTCCATTACGAGTGAGGAAACGAGACTCGGTGGCGACATTCTCATGAGCGATTCCCCACTTTGATACATGTTGAGGCTTCCACTTTCGTGCATCATGTTCATCATTCCTCTAAAAAAAACAAGTAAAGTTGTTTATGTTGCAATTATTACTTAAATATATATACATCAGCTTAGAACAGATAATATTTTGCGTATAAGCTTTATTTTTTCCATACTTACTTATTTTATACTTTTTTATTATACTTTTGAAGTAATTTTATAATATTTCTTGTTTTTAGTCAAATGCGAAAATATAGTACTCCGAAGATATTATGTTCAATAACAAATTATATAACAAAAATCGCAGTGTGTGCAAGAGTGAGTGATTGTAAATGTAACTAAATTACACAATTTTACAAAATTTATTGGAAAAATATAAATGACATAAGAGCTAAATAAAAATAAAGTATAATTGAATTATTACATCGTAGTTTGAAAAGTGTTCACAGAATAATACATACACCTGCAGATGAAAGTTAAATTCGGACAATATCTATTACTTTTTATTATTTAGCGAATATTGACAAGTTGATAAAAAAGCTATATGTCCAGCAAAGTATAGCGCTATATAGAGTTTTAAAAATATATTTATTTATATAGGTTTTTTTTATTGTACCTATAC
The DNA here is from genome assembly GCA_013421005.1 of Heliconius erato x Heliconius himera. Taxonomy (NCBI): domain Eukaryota; kingdom Metazoa; phylum Arthropoda; class Insecta; order Lepidoptera; family Nymphalidae; genus Heliconius; species Heliconius erato x Heliconius himera. The sequence goes on along the minus strand of JAATLQ010025806.1, from coordinate 37,360 downwards.
TTAAAAAAAAAAAGGCCAGTCGTGGCGCAGGGGCACAAGGTGTGACTGTAAAACCGACTGGTTGTGGGTTCGATCCCCACTCGAGGAGATGAAATATTTACTTAAATTTATATTTCCATTTCTTCGCTCTGGTGTCGAGGACAAGCGCGGCGTTGAGTTCTGCCACTCAACACGCAATGCCTCCAGAATTTGGCAGAAAGTGGGGAACGGAGTGTCTTAACACACTAGGTTCCCTCTGCCTACCCTGCAGTGTGCGGGATACAGCGTGAAGCTGATTTATTTATTTTATTTTACTTAAAAAAAATGTTTGTAGTGTAGATATTAGTTAACTTTCTTATAATTCGCCTTTTAACTTAGATAATATTATGTCGAAACATTTAAAACAATGTATTATTTCTAAAATTATGCACATATTAAATAATCTGCGTTCGAGTTCTAATATCTTCTTATTGCGCAATTACAGTGACGACAAGCGTGATTTATTTAATATTAAAGTAATAAAAAACTAAAATAATGAAACTAGGAATAATAATTAATAATAAAAATAATACTAATTAATTAGGTAAACTCGCAACTATCGCTTCAAAAATAACGATAACAGTAGAAATACAACCTAAAAAATGCTATGGTTACTTTTCTTAGGATTAATAATCTGAAATATTGTAAACTCGAAAATATCTATTTTTATCCAAAAATATAATATCTTGTAACTTTGATTATTACTTCAAAACTAAATATAATAATAAAGGTGCACAAGATATATAGTAAGCCAGCGAGTATTGGAAAACAATTCCAATTATCTTCGTAGCAAATAGCTTTCACGGGTTTTTATCAAACCGACGCCAAGTCATCTTGAATAATTGACTGAAAGTCTAGCTTCATTGTTTTCCTTTTATTTGTTAACTAACAATTAATCCAGTACATTTTAACAAAGTAATTCTAACAAAGAATTGGAAATGTTGTTTTTAATAGGTGAATAATTAAAAAAAGATTCATATAAAATGCGAGATAACTCAATCATGATAATATTATACATATATCATTCAGTAGTAAAGATTTATAGTGGTTTCTTTAATAAAAAAAAAACAGCAATTCAATTTGATTGCCTTAGATACAACAGGTGAAAAAAGATATATATTATTTTTTTCAGCTTCACATTGTGATAAAAGATATATATTATTTTTTTCAGTTTCACATTGTAGTTAGCATATAGCAGGGTAGGCGGAGGGAACCTAGTGTTAAAACACTGTTCCCCACTTACCGCCATATTTTCGAGGCATTGCGTATTGAGTGGCGGAATTTAACGTCGCGTTTTTGCCTTGATATCAGAGCGAAGAATATAATAATTCATTCCTCCGAGTGGCGATCGAACCCACAACCGTTGTGTTTCAGTCAGACGCTAGTGCCCCTGCGCCAACACGGCCGCAAATATATAAACAAATGTACAATTATTTATATAATATCAATTTAGCATTATATCTGTACTTAATTGATAAAGTAAGTTAAAATCTAACCTGTCATTTACACATAATATCTATAATATATACATAATATGTCAACACAGACACTAAGATACATAAATAAGAGCCACAAGAACCGGTATGAATACAATACTTGTTGACACAGTTGACACTGCAATACATATATTCACGAAAGGTAAGTCTAAAGTTATCCTAGTTACTTGACACCTTCACGACGCAATTTTCATATGTAAAGTTACGTTATAAAATGTATATATGATTGTAGTAGATTAATTTCATCTTATCGACTACAAATAAAAGAGAATTTGTATACTGTGAAGACACTCCGTTCCTACTGTCGAGATATTGTGTATTGTATCGAGTAACTAAACGCCGCACTTTGTCTACCACAGTGGAGAAATGAAAATTATTTAAATGTGCTAATCATTCCGTCGACTGGGAATCGAACCTACAACCGTCACGTTTACACTGTAAGATTGCGCAACGAGTATAACATTGGTTAATCAGCTTCACGCTTTATCCCGCACACAGCAGGGTAGGCAGAGGGAACCTAGTGTTAAGACAGTCCGTTCCCTACTTTCTGCCAAATTCTAGAGCAGGGGTTCCCAACCTTTTCTTGAACAAGGACCACTTTTATATCACTCTTGGTAGCATGGACCACTACACTATTTATGTAGGTATAATAAAAATAACTGTGATAACTAAACAAAAACTTCGCCTCACCATCCCCAGTCATAAAATTAAAATCGTTCGCGGACCTTATTTAGGCGGACCACTGGTTGGGAACCACTGTTTTAGAGGCATTGAGTGTTGAGTGGCAGAGCTCAACGCCACGCTTTGCCTTGACACCAGAGCGAAGATATGGAAATATAAATTTAAGAAAATATTTCATCTCCTCGAGTGGGGATCGAACCCACAACCAGTCGGTTCTACAGTCACACTTTGTGCCGCTGCGCCACGACTGGTCTCATTAGTACATAACATTAGTTTCTTTTGCTAATTACATTACTTTCTTATCTGTGGTGTAATAAAAGTAACACGTGAATAAAAAAACAAAAATAAAAAAGTAGCAGCGTGTAAAGTATTTAGTTAGTTACGATTCGATCTTATCTAAATAATCATATTCTATTAAGCTATTACGATATATATATAATAAATAAGATATATTCAAATAATTTTACAAATATCATATAACAAAATTATAAAAGTTTTTAAAAACTAAGAAATGATAACAAAACTGCATTTCTATTTACACTTACTTGTTGAACGTGCTGTGCATGTTGTGGGCCGGCTGCGAGAGGTCGATGTTGATGGCCTTGAAGGGCACGTGCTCGGCTATACGCTCGGACACCACATCTAGATCTTCCAGCTGGAATATATAAAAAATATTTTAAATTGCTAAATATGATAATAATAAGTAATTTGACCATGTTTTGGAAGCCAGTCGTGGAGCAGTGGCAAAAACGTGTGATCACAGTCACACTCGACAACGCTGGGTTCGATTCCCACTCGAGAGAATGAAATATTTAATATTTTAATTTCTTCGCTCGCCACCCAACACACAATACCTACAGAATTTGGCGGAAAGTGTCGTGCGGAGTCCTAACACTAGGCTTAAGGAGGGATCCTTGGTCGATGCGAGATACAACGTCAAGCTGTGAAAAAAAAACTGTCTTTTGTAAGAGAGTTTCATACTTGTTTTCAGTTATGATATAAATACTTTAAAATAAAAACCATTTTCACGCATTATTTTATTTCAAAATCTAGTTTTAAGACCCTCGCATTTTCTGCTGCAATTAAAACATGTTATGATAGAATTTAACATTCCTAATAAGGTTAAATTATTATAATTTACGTTAAATTATAATTTTAAAAAAAGTATAATGAGAACGAGGTGCATTAAAAAAAATAAAAAAAAATTAAAAGCTTTCATTCTTCGAAGAAAAACCTTTAGACGATATCGATTCTGTGCATTGAGAGAATCATTCTAATAAATTATTCTCACAATATAAGTATATATGACGACCTATTAGTTAAGATCGGACTTTAGGTCCGATTATTCTTGCTTCTAATTTTTAATATGTACAATCATTAAAAAAAAAAAAAGTAACGTTTATATTTTTTGGTGATATATTGGATAGAATCAAACGTAATACGAAATCTATCTGTAATGAAATTGAAAGTTATTAACAGTCACGACAATCACGCTATACACAATAACAAAAGTAACAGTTTTAATAACCGTTTAGATTCGCATATAAAAACACGTCGTAGTATTGTATAATGAATATACCTAAACCTAATAGAAGTAAATAGCTTAAAAATATTTTTCGCAAATAGTTTCGGGTTTTGGATAATAATTTCATTTGCATAATAGCCAATAATAAATCATCGCACCAAACTGGACAAAACTTATATAGAAGCATAAATATTTACATAATGCACAAGAATCATATCAATACTATATAATAAGAGTTAAATTGACTAAATGCAAGACAAAATATCTTAAAAATAGTTTTAGTTACAAGCGAATTTAATCACAAGTACTTTGACAAATAAATAGATTTTGATATTTTTTTACGTTTTATACTGTTTTCTTAGGTTTTATGTAAAATTTGAGCTAGTCACAGATGCTGAGGTTGTTGGGTATTTCACTACACAATATGTTCTAAGAATACTCAATTTCTACTTATACTAACTAATCTCAATTAAAACTATGACGATTTGATTCCATATTAGAATAAACAATACAAGGGAAAAATTCTTTTCCCACCGTCGTAAACCTGATCTTTATTAAGTCAGCAGACGAACGTATTATTTTATAAATAACCCAAGATCCCAGGTCCGCCAGGCCTACGTCATTTTAGCAAAGCTGAAATTTTGAGGACTATTAGTCTAATATATTATTGAAAGTGAGACCCTTACAGAGGAAGCGCCAAATAAATGTACATCTCTGTCTGGGAGGATGATTGAGCCATTGGATTAGTCTGGGGTGCATGTAAGGGGTCTTGAAATGGTCCGTAAATAATATGTGTAAAATTGAAGTTTGCTAGTAGAACGTATTTTGCTCCAAGTTTTAATAACGACTTTCAACGACTTTTTTTTTATATATATCATTCCTCCGAATGGGGATCGAACTCAAAATCATCGCGTTAACAACACTATCCCACAGTGCAAGTGCTATTATTTTTTCGCGACACAAATTCAGGTAACTATCATTAAATAACAACTTTCAAATATATTATTAAAAACAAAATAATAAAACGAAATTACTATATAGTAACATAAGAATTGTCATTGTATTGTGTTTCAAGTATTTTCCGCATCTTACACCTCCCTTGTATAACGAGTTGTGGTTTAGAAACGTATCGTTTACACTTACACTGTCTTGCATTTTGTTCCGGTGTTTATTTTACATGTATGTAACTAAGAAGTATTATGAGACGGTCGTGGCGCAGGGACGAAAGGTTCGACTGTAAACGCGACGGTTGCGGGTTCGCTTCCCATTCCGGAGAATGATATATTTAATATTTTCATTTTCTCGCTCTGGTAACTAGACAAAGCGCAGTGTTAAGTTTCGCGAAAATACAGTGGAAAGTAGAGAACGGAGCGTCTTAACACAAGGTTCCCTCTGACTACCTCGCTATGTGCGGAATACAGTGTGAAGCCATAATAATAAAGAAGTATTATGGAAATTATCCGGTTTAAAATCAAAATATCAAATTAATATTTTTAACATTTAAGCAATTATAATTTTTGAACTGCTTATATTTTTACATATTGTGAAAGTCAGAAAAATTAAGATACGTTACTTCATTATTCATACTTAACGTTCATATTTATTAAGTAGAAATTGAATCCACAACTATAGCGTACAGGAAATTATTAAATATTTTAATAAAAAACGTAGAAAAGACAACAAACAACAAGCAATCGCATGGCGGCTATCTTATGTTTACACTTTTAAAAACTGTTACAGCTATTTTGAGCGAATAGGAAGTTGGTTGACTGCGTTTATTTAGAAAAACAAACGTTTGGGACATCGTTGGTCAAATATTTAAGTGCCCACATTGAATAACATTATACGGATAGAATATTCTAGAAGTTTAGTAGAATATTCTAGAGTAGTATATTATAGAATATTTTACTATTTTAGGTTGAAAGGTCGCTAAATGAGCGCTACCTCGTGTTATCATAAGATAATAATAACTTGTTAGTAAGCAGATTACGCAGTCAGTGTAAACATAAACTTGGCACCGTATTGTATAATATCACGTCCAGCTCTAATATATGACGTAAACAACGTCAGATGACGATAAAATGAAATTTAAAAAAAAAAACGAAATAAATCAGGTTCACGCTGATTAATTTATCCCGCACACGGCAGGGTAGGCAGGGCGACCTAGTGTTAAGACACTCTGTCTCTACTTATCGCCGAATTTTTCGACGCATTGCGTTTTGAGTGACGGAACTCAACGTCGGGCTTTTGCCTTGGTGCCAGAGCGAAGAAATGAAAATATTAATAAATAATAATTCATTTCTCCGAGTGGGGATCGAAACTACAACCGTCGCGTCACAGTCACACCTCTGTACACCTGCGCCATGACGGCCTCTAAAATAAAATTTAGATGAAAAAACTGAAATAGCGTATAATTTCCTTTCAAACGTGACAGCCCAATAACGGAATTTATAATTTTTTAAGAAGTCGTTTCGAAAGTGTTCTGTTGCTCACTTGTATTAGGAATGATTAAACTCAATAATATCTGGTGTCTGGTTTAAAGTTGCAGTTATTATAAATATTTTCGCAGACTTGCACTCTGAGACATCAATTAGTGTTTAATTTACTATAAAATGATAGAAAATATTTGTATTTCTAGTTTTAAATGTCTAGTTACAACGGATATATATAGATAATAGCTAGTTCGATCTAAATACTTTTTAAATAAGTAAGGCTCAAATGGATTTCCCGAAATTACTTTGCGATAAGAAACAAACAGGATTTTATACCTGATTGTGTGTGTTTGAACTTGTATCACACATATTTTACGTTTAACATAAATAAATGAAAAAATAATTCTTAAGAAGTTGTACATCTTAAGAGTGACAATGAAACATACGTTAAGTACTAAAATAACATTAGTTTAACATTATATAATAGCAACATTCATCAAAACACAACCAACAAAGTTGCACTCAACCTACCCCACTCCGTGACATCATCTCGTCCGTTCGGACTTCCTATACCTATTTGTCTTGTCAATTTATATAAAGCTTATTACTAATGTATTTACAATTTGGATTAAATCATTTTAGTTTCTAAAGAAAATATATATTTTTTTCTTAAATTTAGACAAGTTTATGATACCTAATAACAATTTTGCCATTTGTTAGGTTGAGACTTAATAATAAAAATCGTTATAATTTCATTCAATTCAAAGTAAAGTATTTACGTTAAATATAGGTTTTATTTTTTTTTCAGCTTCACACATGTAGCAGGTTAGGCAGAGGGAACCCAGTATTACGACGCTCCGTTCTCCACTTTTAGCCGATTTTTTGGGGCACTGCGTCTAGAGTTGCGGAGGTAGGAACTCAACGCCGCGGTTTGTCTTCGTAAGCGAAGAAAGGAAACGTTTATGCCTGTTTTACGACGCGGTTAAATAAGTGCGACGGTAAGTTTCGCTACTCAATATGCTACGTCCCTTAAACGAATGATAAAAAGAGAAAAAAGGGTTACTAGAATCTATGTAAAAAATAAATAAAAGCGAAATGGATTTACTTACAAATAAAAACTATCAACAGTTTTTATATTATTTAAAGGGTGATCGATTTTACAAAAAAAAACAACGTATTAGTAGTTTATTTATACATATATATATATTAAAAATTGTGATAATCTGTCTTCATAATATGTACAATATTGCATTGATATTAAAACAATGGCAATATTTTATAAAACCTTGATATGTTAAATAATTAAAAGTACTTACTTAGATTCCTTGTTATTTTTCATGTAAGTGAAGTAAATAAAACTTATGGAAATCAACTGACTAATAATACATCATTTCTTAGGACACAATTATTTTTTTTATCATCAAATAACTTTGTATATTATTTAGTGTTTATTAATATAGATGAAGTATTTGATTCGTCAATGAATGAATATCTTTGGCAGATGGTTGCGTGCCCATTTTGTTATTGATAATTTTTGTATGTTTTCAATTTTTATGTTAGTACTTATGTGAAATCCAATTGTATCTCAAAGTCTAAATAAAAGATATAGCTCATAAATGGTGAGCGAACCGTAGACATTATTCACTAACATTTTTTTGTTGTATGCAGACAACAAAAGTTGTCAACAACCATTAACGTAAACCTTACTATATTTAACGACCAATTCAATAATCTTTAGTTCAGACAGTACACTATCTATAATATACATCAGTGAAGAATACTTGAGGCCAGTTGTGGCGCAGGGGCACAAAGTGTGACTGTAAAATCGACTGGTTGTGGGTTCGATACCCACTCGAGGAGATGAAATATTTACTTAAATTAATATTTCCATTTCTTCGCTCTGGTGTCGAGAAAAGCGCGGCGTTGAGTTCTGCCACTAAACACGCCTCTCACTCACACTCAATGCCTCCAGAACTCGGCAGAAAGTGGGGAACGGAGTGTCTTAACTCTAGGTTCCCTCTACCTACCCTGCAGTGTGCAGGATACAGCGTGGAGCAGATTTATTTATTTTATTTTAAGAATACTTAATCCGAAATAAACAAACCACTTGTTGCACAACTTTCAAGCAAAACACAAAGTTAATATAAAACCAACGTCCGTATCTTCTACAGTATATTTAGACGCCAGTAAGCACATTCCAGCTTATCTCATTTCATTATTAGTATTAGCATAAATAAATCGAATGCAGGCAAGCAAGTATCGCTTTACGCAACGCTATACTGAGAATAATATTTCATGTAGGAATTAATATCGCTCCCTTTGCGGTGAACTGTTGCTCGTGTTACGTCGTCTATATGGTAAAGACTATAAGTATGCAATATGGAATATTTGAGGGAAGTCTTATTGGCCGGCGTGTAACGCGACGGTTGTGGATTCGATCCTCACTCGAGGGAATGAATTATTATTTATTAATTGCATTGCGTGTTAAGTGGCGTAACCTAACGCCATGCTTTATTTTGTTACTAGAACGAGGAAATGGAAATAATTAAATTTTCCCAAGTAGGAATCGAACCCACAATCGTCACGTAAAATCAGACGCTATACCGCCACGATGGCTCAAGTATTTTGTTAAAGATTATTAATAAGCTTCAAATGTGAAAACTTTTAGAAGCCAATTAGTTACCCGTAAAAGCTGTGATCTTTTCAAAGAATTTAATGAATATAGACCATAAAGTATGCTGGGAACTGTAGCTTTTTGTAGATGAAAATAGTTCTTAAATCGGTTTTAAGTTTTTCACTGAACAAAAATGTATTTTTTCTTTACAATATTAGAAGAGTAATAGACAAAAATATTTACTGCAACGACGAAACAAATCAATCAAAAAATTCGGCTTCCCAAAAAAGCTTCGGGGCGTAGATAATTAAAACCGTTATCACACAGACAAAGAAAAAAAGAGGTTGATAAAGACCAAGTTCACATTTTGATTATTTGGACAAACAAAAGAACTGGAAACTCATTAAAGCCTACTAAAATGGTTAGGTTTATGAATGAGCGCTGTAATTTATTTTTAGGTTCTTTTTGTCATTTTAATTTGTATTTTGATATACTTACTTGTGTTTCTAAGAGAAGGTTTACTAAGAATAGACTATAAAATCTAAAAAAACATATCTAAGATTTTACGGTAATATTGGGTACATAAAGTCATTCAACACCCTTCCTTTTTTTGATCTTACTATGTTTTTAATAATGTTTTACTGCTTTACAAATAAAAAACAATAAACAACATAACACAATATAACAAACGGAGTACTGTTTTTATCATTTATCAGCTTCACGATGTATCCCGCACACAGCAGAGCAGGCAGAGGGAACCTAGTGTTAAAACACTCCGTCCCCCACTTTCCGCCTAATTCTGGAGGCATTGCGTGTTAAGTGGCGGAACTCAACGCCGCGCTTTACCTCGACACCAGAGCGAAGAAATGTAAATATAAACATACAATTTTTCTTACTAAAATTTACGATCCACAAAAGATCGACGCTATCAAATCGTCTGTAACAGTATCAATGGGGGGCATAAATTACTCGCGACGCAGGCTCAAGTTCCTCCCAATTACATTGAGATTACCAAGATGAGCATCAATAAGATTTTTGACCCCGTTCTAGATTACTATACTAATTTTAAACTTGATTTTAATGTGAGTCAATTTAAAATGATGTTCATTTATTTAAATTTGCCATTTTAAATTGAAATGTTTTACAGATATAACTATTTTTATTTAGTATTACGATAAGAATCATATCATATTTACTACTACTTAAGAAGCAGTACGAAACTGTCACATTACTGCCCTACAAACCAACAAAAACGCAAATATTTAAAATAATTCCGTATAACGTATTCATATAACCCATAGTAAACTCAAAAAGCAACCGCTTACGAACTAAATACATTATTTAAAACGACAACTTGTGATTAGAGTTTTTAAAATAAAAACGTTTGATTCATATGTGAAAAATACGAGTATAGAGAGACAGCAGCTTTCTTCTACGTAAGCTCCGTAATGACAGTCTAATGATCTACTTTAGTGTTGAATGTCAAGGCCGTGGCAGAATATACACACTGCTGCATATTCAAAGATCTTAAATAGGTTAAGCAATTTTAGAGATCTGTTACATAGGTGCATAAACTTTGATACCCTCATCTTTTTCGGCTTCATCGTTTTTCCCGCATATAGCAGGATAGAGAGGGAATATAATATTAAGACACTCTGTTTCCCTCTTTTCATTCAATTTCAAGATACTGCGTTGTTTGGAAACTCAACTCCACGCTTTATCCACCAGCCACCATATATGATCATAACTGGAATCGATTCCACAAACGTGGCATTTACAGACAAAAACTGTTCCACTGTTCTACAACGGCTCCCATACAATCGATATAATAAACAAAAATAGAATAAATTATTTCATACGTCGTATCTTTATTATCGTTTTCTTACTATATTAATTTATAACAGATTGTGATAAATATTTTGTATTGTGGCTACGCGACTTAGTTCACGTATCTACTTTCTTATAATATATATCTACGTATAATTTATTACAATTAATATTATTACTATTTATTTTTTCAGCTTAGGCGGAGATATTCTAATGACAAGACTGCTTTCCGAGTTTTCCGAAATCAAGACATTACTCGTTGAGTGGCGAAACTCAACACCGCAGTTTGTACAAAAAATTATATATAAATATTCGAAACTCAATGCCGCGCTTTGCCTCGTTACCAAAGCGGGGAAATAAAAATATAATAATTCACTTCCACGAGTGGGAAACGAACCCACAACAACTTGTCGCGTGTACAATCGACCCTGCGCCACGTCTGGCCTTAATTTTTTTTATTAACTCCAACATGACTGTTTTCAGATTAAGTAGAAATAATCTCGTGACAAGACACTCCGTTCTACACTATCTCCTCAAATTCGAGTCATTGCGTGTTAACTTGTAGAACTTAACGCCGTATTTTATCATACAGAGCACCAGTGCAACAAAAATAATTACTTTTCCGAGTGGGGATTGAACCCACAATCATTGCGATTACCACGCTATTCCACTGCACAACAATCAATCTAAAGATACTACAATACACTAATTTCACCATCAAACTTACATTACAAAGGAGCTACCTACCGTCAATACATTTCACTCGACATTTGTAACGATCGTGGCCTAAATTTTATAATTACCTGTGGGTCATCATCTTGAGCCAAACTCCGCCTCTTCATAGCGAAATCTTTCACTATATGACTGTTGTCTGTATTCGTATCGACATTGAAAGTTTTTAATCTCAGCATAGGGCTTATTGGGCCTAAGGGGTTGCTATACTTGTTGTATGTAAGATATTTGTTGGCGGACTGATTGAGGGAAGGGTGCGGTGATATGGAGGAAGGGTTGGAAGCAACTTCCACAATGCTTTGGATACTCGGTCTTTGTACTCTCTTCTTTGGCTTAACATAAGTCCGAGAATCGAACTTGTGTCTGTCTGGTGTTGCCACGTCATCTGTAACAAATTTTTTTGATTGTTAACGACGGCTTGTAGGTTCAATCCCAGCTCTAGGAAATTAAAATTTTTATTTAAATTTATATTTTCATTTTGTCGCTTTGGTGTCGAAGCGAAGCGCGACGTTGAGTTCCACCACTCAATATGCAATGCTTCCAGAATTCCGGAAAGTGGGAAACGGAGTGTCTTAACATCAGGTTCCCTCTGCCTACCCTGAAGCTGGTAATAAAAACATTAACAGAATAAAGCTCAGTTTACAGCTACAATAAGGAACTAATATTTCAGATTTCATAATAAAACATATTAAATTGTAATTATACAAGATGGTCTTAGATAACCGCGTGCAAAGGTGAACGGACTACCGAGAATGACGTAACATAGTGTCATAAATAGAATATTATCCTGTTATGTCAGATTGAGGAACGTTTTAACATTAATTGTGATATAGAATTTATTATCAAATTTTAATTACGGCAAATGGTATTGATAATATCAACAAGGTAGCAAATTGATTGTATCGATACTGAAGTAGCTGTTACATAGATTTAATTTTACAGCATGTACATATATCGTCTAAAATACATGTATATATACCAGAATAGGCAGAAGGAACCTAGTGTTAAGACACTACGTTGCCCATTTTCCGCCGAATTTTGGAGGTATTGCATGTTGAGTGGCGGGACTCGACGCCGAGTTCCTCAATGCTTCCAGAATTCGGCGAAAAGTGTAGAGCGGAATGTCGTAACACTATGCTCCATTTGCCTACCCTGCTACAAGCGGTATACAGTGTGAAGGTGAGGATAAAAAACTGCAAGCAGAGAGTGATTATAGTCAAACAAATTCACTGACGTTTAGATAAAAATGATTCTTATTAAAAATTATTCTGTTAAAATTTTTCATTCAAACAGAAAAGAAACAGAAAAGTAACTTTTTCGTGGGTAAAATGGATTAGTGCCGTAAAAGCCAGGTCTAAGCGATGCATATGTATGTAGAATGATAGTAGTAGCACAGTGATCCTCTCGATAAAGAAGATTTTATTTTATATTAGCTTCAAGCTTTATATGTATTGAGGTATTCGTTGAGAATGGAGGGCAAAACGCTATCGTATGTATATACCTCTTTCGCTTTGACCAATATCATCATCTTAGTACCGCACTCCGGGGTTAACTATTATTGTACTATAATATTATTAACTATTATTGTACTATAATATTAAATTCAGAATCATAGAATGTCTCAATCAGGAATGGAGTGTCTCAACACTAGGTTCCCAGGTTACCTCGGTCCACCCTGCTATATATGGGATACAGCGTGAAACTTCGTGGGATAACCTAATGATTATGTTATACATTTAGATTATCACACTAATTTTGAATAACCTTAAAATATGGATTATTACATAAAGCTAAGCTGTTTAATATTATAAACAAAGAATAGTAGGTACTTACAGACTACTCTATATTGAGGAATTAAAATAAAATTTATTATTTTAAGTATAAATAAGATTTAATTATATTTTAAAACTAAAAAAAAACTAATGTTACATATTATTACCTAGCTTTGAGGTCATTTGCAAGAAATTGCAAGTTAATTATAACAATTAAGATCACTTTATGTGCCAAGAGGCCGGTCGTGGCGCAGCGACACGAGGTGTGACTGCAAAACCGACTGGTTGTGGGTTCGATCCCCACTCGAGGAGATGAAATATTTACTTAAATTTATATTTCCATTTCTTCGCTCTGGTATCGAGGTTAAGTGCGGCGTTGAGTTCTGCCACTCAACACGCAATGCCTCCAGAATTCGGCAGAAAGTGGGAAACGGAGTGTCTTAACACTAGGTTCCCT
>JAATLQ010025806.1:0-23706 GCA_013421005.1 Heliconius erato x Heliconius himera | reverse complement strand
AATTTAATTTTTAATTTTTAATTTATTTATGTGCCAAAAAGTCCATTAATTGTGTTAAATTTGATGTTTTTAGATACTCCCATTTCTCATTTTCCGCCGAATTCTGGAGGCATTACGTATTGAGTGGCGGATCTCAACGGAACGCTTTATGACAAAATGGAAAGAAAGACGCAGAGCCACAATCAGTCAGACCCTCCACGCCACTTTGACCATAGTAAGTAAACACCTGTTTATTTGCCTGCTACTACCTGCCTGCGCTTTGACGGGTCAGTAAAGCGACGAAAATAAAACTATAAAATATTTCATTTCCCCGAGTGGGAATAGATTTCATAATCGTCGCACGCACAGTGCCAGTACAATAAAAATGTATAATTTAATAATTTTAAAATAAAAAAGGGGAAATGTAAACTAATTCACTTGGTAATAAAACTATTAGTACCAAATAACACTTATATTGACATAATCATAAAACATGTCAAACATACCAAACACAAGTTTTGAAACGGACGTTAACCGTTTTGAGTATCGTTCGGACGGGAAATGTCGTTCATACTTCATCGTCTACACTTGTACGCGTTAACGGGATTCGAATCGACGACCTTAATCCTTAATTATATGTACCACGGTGTCACTTTTGCTTTCATTGATACCATAGAACTTCCGGCTTTCTATTAACAACTTAACAGTCATAATATTATTATTTTTTTTCTTTAAGCTCACGTTATCTCGTCTAGCAGAGTAAAATGGAGACATTACGCGTTGATTGGCGGTTCTCAACGGCACGCTTTATGATAAAACGGGAAGAAAGACGCAAAAGGGAACAATGAAAATGATTCATTTCCAGGGATAGAACCCACAACCAGTCAGACCCTCCACGCCACTTTGACCACAATAAACACATGTTTATTAAGAAACATTGATTTCATAAGCTATAAATTATAAACAGTTTATGTTAATTAATATTAAACAACCGACTAATTAAGTTATCAGTACATCATCAGTACAAGTAGAATTATATATATTATAGTATTTTAACCGTTATTACATTGTTAGGCTATAAACATTGATTTTAACCCTTTGCACTCGAGCGGCGCTGGTACGGCGCCCGGCCGATTCGAAGCTGCAACTCGAGCGGCGCCGATACGGCGCCCGGCCGATTCGGAGTAGCAACTCGAGCAGCGCCGATACGGCGCCCGGGCGATTCGAAATGGCAACTCGAGCGGCGCTGCTGCGGCGCCCGAGTGTTTTAAAACTTTAAATCGAACTACGCTGCTATAACGCTATGATGTTTTGTAACTGGATCTCCTTATTTACAATATGCGATAAGAGTTTTCTCGGAAGTACTTTCGTGGACTAGGCTCTGTTTACATTGTAGCCAAATCTTAGCTCAATTTAATTAGTCTCAACGTAGCATTCGCTTGAGACAGTCTTGGCAGTAAATATAGTATCTAAATAGTATATGAACCCTAAAACTATGGAAGAAGACTTCGGACAAATTCGATTTTGCCGCATTGGATGGTGAACTTACATCGATTTTCGACGGATTACGCCGCGAAACAAAAGAATCCAGTGGTGTAGACAGTGAAACAGTAAGAGGTGTAAGACGACGGAAAATTAGAATTGTAGAGAGCGACAGTGAAGCTGAGAGTTATAAATGTTTTTCAATTATATGTAATTTATTCGCCGAATTTGGCCAAAATCGTCTCGAGTTGCTGGTTCGCGCAAGCGAAAAAGGCCTCGAGTGCAAAGGGTTAAAATTGAATTTACTATTCAGGTATAATAATATTATTTTTTAGCTACACGTTACGTTATATCTCACATATAGTAGGATAGGCAGAGAGAACCCAGAAACCAACGTAACACTCCGGTCTAAACCTTCCGCCTAAATTCAATTTCATAGGTGTTAAGTCACATAACTCAAGTTTGTTGAAATATTTATTTATAAGGAATTCCGATATTAAAAATTCGAAAACGGATTGAAATATGGTGGACATTTGACGTATTTAGTACTGAAAGTGAAAGCACTAGGACAGTAGGACCAGTTTTGAATATTAATCAAAGCGTAGGTGTCGTGCATACGATGACATCATTATATTACATATATATATGTATTTACTTATTAAAAGTGAATTGTTTATATGGGACGAGAGTGACTGACATTGAAAAGTATTGTTTTATATCGTTTATTGGGATTATTTTTCTTGAAACAACTCTTTGATTATCGAAATACCTACTAACATTGATATTCTTTTTATCTGTCTCAAATGTTTGTATTTCTGTCGCTTCTCTGAAGTTTTTGGGCCAAAACCTATCGGTTGGATCCCAACCGATAAACGGAGAATTGGCCGAATAAAATGAAGATGGCAAGACAAGCTGGACCATTACAGAATCGTCTAAAGCAAGAAATAGGCAAGAATGGAAGAAATGGAGAAAGGCCTTTGCCCAACAATGGGACAAGCTAGTATAATAATAATAACGTTTCTTAAATGTTATTATTATTTTAATTTAAGAGAATTTATTATGATATGTATCTTTATCTAGATTGTACCCGCTTCGCTTTTCCTGTTTACACGCTTCGCTTCCGTAGTCAGATGGAACTAACTAAGATACATTACACATGACACACATTCCAAAATGCTCGAAATAATTTTGACCACAGGTCACTCGCTGGGTTATCTATATATATGTATTGAAACGATCAACGTATATTTTGAATTAGAACCAATGGTTACTGGGATTAGCGTGTTCAACCGAAAGTCTTCGGGTTTAGAATATTAATAATATCTAGAGTATATAAAAATAATAGATAACGTAGGTTACTGTCATTATCAAAATTTAACTGTAGTATTATGTAAATAAACCCATTTTAATTTACAATAATTAAAAAAATATGAAGTTATTCGATACTTTATCTAAATATTTAAATTTAACAAAACAAAAGGACATGCCTATTCGATTATATTATGAGTAATGACCGTGCTACTGAAATGTATACAAGATTATGACTCATTTCATTCGAAGCGTATAACTGTAAAATAATACCTACAAACAACACCTTTAATTTCTTTATTTCCCACATTCAATAATAATATGAATGTTACAAAAGTTAAGGTATCAATGTGCATTTATATGGAAAAGTAACGGTATTACATATTTCTTATTTTTTTTACAGATCTTCAGTATGCACTTGAATCTGTAAATCTTGTCGTATGCCAATAATAAATATTTTAAATAAAAATATTATACCATTACTGGAAATAAGTAGGGAAGAACTTTATTTGTTGAGACGTTATAAGATGTTATTCTTTTAATAACATCTTCGGAGCTAAAAAATACGTTTTAGATAAATTTATATATAGCCTATACTAATACTATATAGAATTAGACAAAAAAATAAGTAAGGAACGCATAACAAGTAATAAGCTGTATAATATTGCAGCTGTATTTAAAACCAGTTAAATTACAATGTTTTTGCTATATTTAGTACACGAGTATAGGGAAAGACACGACGTCTTTGGAATATTTTGCATGGTGTCAGGATGTACGTAATAAAAACACTACAAATTTATAAAATATTTTTGTAGGAAAAGTAAGCGGTGAGAGATTGTAGGTAGGATCTCAATTGACCTTCGAATACAGCATCGATGATATTGGAGGAAGGTTACACAAAAAGCATGAGGCCCCGCGGAGGTTAAGTATGAAAAGGTTGATAACAGTGTAGACGAGACGAGGAGATATGTTGAGACCGTAGCGTTTGGAGCTACGTTTACTCCTAGTCCTCCATTAGGAATACAGCGCGAAACTAAAAAAATATTACGATTAAATCCGCTAGACACAGTGACAATATCACAATGTCACTCTGTTCAGGATGTTTTATTCCGTAACAAAAACCAGGATTTTTTCCTGTAAATTACAAGAAAGCATGCAAGAAATTTATAAAGGAAATTTATTTCTCTTACCGAAAATACAAAAAGGAAATTGCCTTTCCGCAGAGAAAAATGTACGAAGAATTTTATAAATCGACTAAAATCGTACCATATCGTATAATAATTACAGAACATTGTGAGAAAACGGTTGTTTCAATAAAAACGTCCAGTAAACTATTTGTCACGACGTAAATGCGGAACGGAAACACTACTTAAGTAGGTATAGCTATAATGGAGGAAATACTATCATCATTTATAACGTTTTTATTAGAACAACGAAATTTTGTAAATAGATACCAGTCGTGGGGCGAGGTACGATAGTGCGACTGTAAATGTGACAGGTTGGGGGTTTGATTACCATTCGAGGAAATGAAATTTTAATTCATTTTTTCTCTCTGGTAACGCCAATTCAGCCACTCACCACGCAATGGTTTCAGAAATCGACGGAAAAGTGGACAAAGAAAGAAAGGAAAAAGAGTGTCTGAACATTAGGTTCCCAGGTTCCCTCTAGCTATCTTGCTATGTGCGGGCAACGGAAAGCTTAGAAAAACTAAATTTTAGCAACATCATATATCATAAAATCAACACAAAATGAGAATTATGGCATTATTTAGTACATCTTAAATACATATGTATAACACGGACCGATTACCAATTAGTCTAGAGCTAATAAGGTATTAAAATCGTTAAATATTATATTGTGTAAGACAGCTCGATTTAACTAAAAAAACATTGCCAACAACGGTTTTCTCACAGTTAATAAACCGTTACTCTCATTTAGGCAATTCGCTGTAGCAAATGCATTTACCCAGTGCCAAAATCTACATCTCAGGGACCTTAAATTGTGATGTTGTTTAAAATTGCCCATTCTTAATAAATAAATAAATCACCCATTCCCCCATCATCCATTCTAATATTTTTATTTATCTTTACGCATTCCTCGCATTACTCTATACTCCATACTCGAAGTTACAGTACATTAATATATTCGATAAGATAAAAGAAGTTAATTTATAGACATTAAGCGTAACGGGAATCGAATCCACACCCGTTACGTGTAACAAACAGTTTTCCACTGTGCTACAATCGCATCTTTCTAATCGATACCTATAAACCGGATGCGTCACTGGGAGAGTACGTGTGACACAAAAACCGGAAGCACCTTCTACCTTCTATACACAATACTACAACATCCATAGAACATCGTAGAAAATATTTCTGATATTGGAAAATTGTCGTGCAACAGGTCGGCTTCCTCGTTCACTTCCTCCGTCTTAATACTCGATAACGGTAGTAAGTGCCATTGAGTTATTTTTACGTTAATCATTACATGCTTTGATAATGTTTCAAGTTTATGTTATTATAATGAATTATTTATTACGGCTTGTACATTATGTTTGTATTATTATTGAAAATGTTACTTTCTATATCTTATGGGTCCTTGTCGAAAATGGAAACGTGCAGCAAACGTATTTATTATTTTGTTTATGTAGAAAATATAAATATTAAAGTAAACAAAAAAACAACAAGGCGAAATCGTTTTTACGTAAATAATTGAACTTTAATTGAGTCCTATCGGACACTAACTGTGCCACGACGGTCTTACGTGTAGTAATCTTAATTTCTACTGTAATCATTTTTCAAGCAATATTCTGGACTTGTATATACATATATTTCTCAGTCATTAGAACGTTCAATTGAAACAAACGTAATGACGACAAATAAAAACACATTTAAAGATACATTAGTCCCATTAAATGAATGCATTGGCATTGAACTGTTCCGTGACTTATGCAGTCGTGATTTCTATGTATTTTTGCATGCAAAATCAATATTGGGGTTAAAAATATATCAATTCTTTTTATAAATAAGTGAACCAACAACCATTGCGTTTACAGTCAGAATCTGTGCTAATGCGGTACAATCTCGTTCTAGTAGTGTATAACTTTTTGTAAATAGTTTTTATAGCGTCACTCTGCGTACCGCAGGGTAGGCAGAAAGAACCTGGGATTCCCATTAAGACACTTCCGTTCCTCACTTTCCGCCGAATTCTGGAGGCATTACGTGTCGAGTGGCGGAACTCTAATTATTAAATATTTCATTTACTCAAGTGGGAATCGAAGCCACAGCCTGTTACGAGAGTCGCACGCTTGTGCCCTTGCGCTACAACTGACCTCATAAATAGTTTTCGGAAATAAAGTGACAGTTTCCGTCCCATGGATAAGATGATGGAAAGAAATATACTCAATAGTTCGACTTACTAATTATAATTACTGTGTTCAATAGAAACTTTGACAATATAAAAGTGGGATACAATAAGTTTTTATGATTAAAATAATCAAACAAAAAAAATATTATTATTCTTCTAAAATATCTTTATGATATATACATATATGTTTTTTTTGTTGAAATTCTATGAGGCATGTTAAATGTCAGTCATCCATAACTAGCTATTAGTATTGTATTATCAAAACAATTGAACTGTAATAATATATCAATTATGTTATATATAAGCACGATGATTTAATCTTGGATGTATTTGAAATGAATATAGATTTATATATAGGTATCTTTTCATCTTTCACACTCTCCTATCTCTCTCTCCTCTCCCATACGTGAGCATTTCTGTCATAAATTAGAGATATTGAGTAGCAGAACTGATCATCACATTTTGTCTTATAAGAGTAAGATTGGTTTGATTTCTACTTACAGAAATGAAAAACATGGTGCAGAGTGAAAACAAAACCTACAACTACCACACTATAGCCAGTTCAATATATACTGTAATGTACATTGTACATAAAAATAGATATTTCTACTTACTTCTAAGAATGTTATCCAATATGCTATATAGTTCCTTTTCAGCTTTAAGATAATCATCATCTTCGTTAATAGGCCAGTCACATGACAAATTATATTCCACAATGTCTACCTTTTGGCCTGAGTCCCCTGGTATAATATATAGCCTGTGTACAAAAATAAATGAAATTAAATACTTGATATTTTTTTCTTTTCATGTTGTATTTTGTTATAATGTAGGTGTGTAGCAAATCTAGTGTTAATACACTATGTTCCATTTTACTACCTAATTTTACGAGACATTGTATCGTGAGTGATAAAACTCAATGTGATGCTTTCTCTTAAAAACTTGATAGGGCTTAATATTTTTTGGCCAAATAGTTTTTTTGTATTATAAAACTCTTATATTGTTAATTTAATTTGATTTACTATCATAGTAAGCACATGGAAATTATAAAATCTAATTTTCTGCATGGTACACAGTATTTGGTGTTTAAACACTTTAGTCTCCCACTTTCCTCTAAGCATACATTTTCATAGGATAATTTCAGAAGTTATTTACATTTCTATGTTTTAAGAATTAAAATAAAATATACAAAATTTACAATGTAAATTGGTGCAATAATTATCTAATCTGTTATAAGGATAATGTCCAAGGTGAAGATATTATTATAATATTTTATGTCATTTTGTTTTTACTTTAAATTTAAATTGGACAAATTTTGTTATTAAAAAGTGTAAACAGTTTTAAACTTAACTTGGTTTTTTTTAAATACACATGTCTAATATACTCTTACATAGTGTAAGAGCAGTTAAACCAGTCGTTTAAGATGCCAAACTTTAAAGTTTATACTTAAGTTAAGAGTTAAATAGGCGGTTTAAGGTAAAAAGAATAATAAATAATCAAACAGGTATAGACTTGCCAAGTTTGGGTCTAGTTATGTGACACACATTCGGTGCTCCAAAGGAGAAAGGTGGTCATTTTAATTTATAAATAAGGTAACTACAGTACTCACCATGTCTGATTATCCGAAAAATCGAAGGATTCCACGTCAATAAGTTCAGAATCAATCATATCTTTGTTTATATTTTGATCAAACTGATTCATAATACCGACAAAATCGAGACATCAATTTGGCACTTTACACAAATCACATATAAATTTTATTAAACAAGAACTACATTTAAAATAAGATACACTGTATATAATACAAAGTACGTAAAAGAGATAATATATGAACCTACGCGAAATTGTCCTAGACAAGTTTAGTTTGGAATTTGACATATCACCATAAGTGCCAAAAATGACGAAACAACGGTAAATTCCATAGACAATGTGCTTATAGCTTATATATAAATATGTATATATTTATACATATAAATATCTAATTGTTCTTATTTTTTTAAAAAGCAAGGTAATTAGAAATGTATATATTATTCATTTCAAATATATTTTTTTGTTTTATATAACATTTAATATTGTCATATGTCAAAAAGTTACCACTGTTAAAAAAATTGTCTTTGATCTACTACAAACCTAGTAACACTTACCATTAAAAGTCTTCTGTCTTTCTTTTTTGTCTACGGACACGTCGTGAGCACGTTGTTTAGTCATTTTTACGTGCAAACTGTAAAAATGTCGTCTCATTTAAACTGGATGATAATTAGAAACAACAACGCCTTCCTTGTGAAGAAGCGTAACATCAAAAAGCCTTTCAGTAAGGAGCCCAACAATGTGACTAACCTCAACGCTTTCAGATACAATGGCTTGATCCACAAGAAGGCTATCGGCGTGGTCGAGAACCCCGACAGGAAAGGTTTTTCAGTGGTATACAAGAAAGCTAAGGCGACCAACAAGCCCGCTAAGAACTTAATCCGCCGTCCATTCAAAGCCGGTGCCAGAAGATCACTCCACAAAGTGAAGAGGTTGATCAGAGCGAACAATTATCGCACAGACTTAGCTAAAGCATCCCTTCGTCGTGCATCAGCGATCCTCCGATCCCAAAGGAAAATTAAGGCGAAAAAACCTGCCGCAGCGGCCGCTAAAGTCGACTAAATTTGTATGTAAAAAATTAATAAAAAATATAAAATCTTACAAACTCTCTCATTTTTAATTCCTTTTTGCATATTGCGTTCTAATAGTTTTGTAATACAATGTTGGATTATATAAAAAATAATCTTCTAATTAACAATTATTCATTGTACAATAAGTACTATTTTGATGTCACAAATTTGTTAAGGTTATAAATTTAAATAAGGATATATTTTGAAATAAAATAACAATATAGAATTAATCTTATTTATTTAAAACAAATTTAATAAGACAATTGGAAATTAATTATTTTTTTTATGTTATACATTAAGTTAATAAATAATAAGCCTCAAACATGATTTATTAAAAACTTCATTATTACATAAAATTCGGATATATAGAAAAATACTTCATTAAATAATTATATATATCATTGAAATTCAACATAAATAATTGAGAAACATTTTCTTAACTAGCTATATCATGAGTGAAAAATAATGTTGAAATAGTCAAATATAGTTTTTATAGAAAAATGAGCAATTCGTTTTCCTTACTTGAACTTGAGAAAATTGGTGTAAACAAGTAATTTGTGATTATATTAGAATTTGTGTTGCATACAAATATTGATGTATATGGAAAAAGTAAAAACATTATCCTAGAATTGCAAGTGTTCATTTTATTTCATGTGTTCATTATTAAACAAAAAACATATTAAATAATTAAAACGACATTCTACACATTTATCTACTACTACTTGTAATGTACCTAAAGATATTTTTCGTTAGAAATCATAAGTTGCTCAATTCCATCTTGAAATGTATAATTTTTGTCAATAATCACGATTGTGGTGAAGAGAGTCAACCTACAAACAAGTTTTGAGATAGCAAAGTAGGTAGCAGCTTCATGCTATCCCACATATAACCAGCATACAGCCAGCCAGCCACATACAAACAGTGTTACAACACCCATTTTTACATGCACAATTTTGTGAAGTTATCACAACACACAAAATTGGGCATGTTGAGTGGTGGAATTTAATTTACGTTCTATTTTTAAACAATAATAATTTTAATTAGTTTTTATTAGATTTTTTGATTTGTCTTTAGAAACTTTATTTTATGTGTCACCATTTCACTATATTGGCTATTATATTAAAACTTGTAATATGTATAGACTCGGTTCACTACCAAAAGCAACTATATATAGACCACAGAATAAATTAAACATTACTTAATTAACACTGTTATAATTAATTTCACAAAATGTTATAGTTTTTTTTATAACATTTTGTTAAATTTACAAACATAGACCATTCTATATTGTGTAAAGCATTTCTAGGAAAGATAAGCATATACAAATAAGCTTCAGGTACAAAATACACAGTAGACATGGAAATAAAAGGCACAAACATTTAACCTATTTTATCAAAGGCACAATACACCAAATATACTATATCTTAATACATATGTATATACAAATTATGATATGGGGTGATTTTATGTTATATAATTTAACTTTGAAGTATAAATTGTTACTTTAAAATAAACATAATTAGGTCATATTTGTATATATATAATTTATTCCATATATCACATATAGCAGTTTAGGCGAAGAGAACCTAATCAAGACACTATGTTCTATACTTTCCGCCAGAATTTAATATATTGTATTGAGTGATGAAATTATCTGTTAAAAAGGCAAAGTACGGCATTAAGTTTTGCCCCACAACACGCGATGTTTCGAAAATTGTAACGTATATTTATTGGAATGTAGGGAACGCAGAGTCTTAACACTACGTTCCCTCTGCCAAACCTGCTATATGCAGGATACAGCGTAAAGCAAAAAGATAATTTAATTATGAAAGTTTTGCTGAATTGTAGAATCTTCATACAAATACACACTACAAGCTCGTGAATTCAATGCTTTTAGTTCATTATAATTATTTATCGTACAAATTCATTTAGATTATATTTTTAATCTATTTATACACATATACTACATAGGCACACATTTACTTTTCTACTTTTTTTTATTTGTGATGGGGTCATTTATTGGGGTAAAGAATATGTATTTATTTATGTTAACTTGAATAAAAATTGTAACATTGTATAAATAATCACGGTATAGTGGTATTTGGTATTTATAATTTTATTTGAAAACCATTCTCATACATATCACTATAGAATAGCAATTGCTAAATTACCAGATGAAATATATTTAAAACACGTGTAGTGATTTAAAATTTGCAATTCACCTTAAAATTTTCAAAATTATATTCATTTAGATTTTTGATAATTCAAAGAATTATGATTAGAAACGGGAATATAATAACAAAAGAATTTCATTTGCTTTTAAATTATGTCCAAACAGTTATAAATTACAAACTACTCTTTAGTTACAATTACTTATAAATGACGTCATATGATAGTAACGCCATAGTATATTATATTATACTAACATTCATTTTAAGAAGAATAGACAATATGTGCGCTTTTTAAATATTTTTTACCCCTAAATTTTTTATTAGATTTTTTTTTAAATTCTTTCGTTATTCCATTTACAGTTATGTAAAAAAACAAATAATACTTTTAATAATACTAAATACAAATCTACACACATCTAACTAATATTCAAAGGCTATAAAAGGCAGTGAAAATGACTGGAATGTAGTGTTATTGTCGGAATAGAAGAAGCTTATTGATGTAGTAATACTGATTTGGTCGATAATTCTTAAAACATAGTACGGTTGACATGTCGTGGTAGTGGAAAAAGCTGTAGATGGCTGATATTGCTAGATTTAGGGACTTTTTCTTTCTTTTGATTTACTTCCATAGTCAAAAATACAGGAAATCTAACTTCAGGGTGGTCACAACTCGTCAACCGTATTTTAATCACAAATTTAAGGATTTATTGACCCTCCCCAGTCCTTTTCTATTACTTGCTGGAGGAGATAGAGTGCAGAGTTGCAAATTGCAGAGAACAAATTGTTAAAATAATGGTAAGTAATGGTTGTTCATTAATGAAAAAAATGCATTTTATATTAAATCATATAACCATATATAATTAATTTATATGTTATACAACTTCATAATTGTAGTGCATCAGATATCAGATTACAAAACCTATATGCATTGAGTAAAAAAGTGACTGTAGTAAATTCTTCATATAACAATCAGTGCAGTGTGATTTACTACATTTTATAGTAATCATATAACATATATATTTTAAAATTATCATTATAAAATTTGACTATGATTCTAATTACTAAATTCTAACTACACATATTGACTAGTTCAAAATAATTTACACATTTTTTTATTTTTTTATGGAGTGTCAAATATAAAACTTAAGAGGCAAGATATAATAGGAATATATAAAACTTAAAATAAACATTATTTTGCGCCATTTCTTTTTTTATTTCATACATTACCACCATGTAAAAAAAATAATTTTATGATTCATACAATATACAATTTAAAGAATTCTCAAATATTGGAATGTTAAAGGTTATTTATACTTAATATTATCATTTAAAAATTTTGTTTTATTTATAAGTAAAGTATATACTACAGAAAAGTTTGAGTTTAAATAAAATAATATAAATAAATAAAAAGGCTGTAACTGCAATATAAGATATGTATAACTAAGACAAAGTAAAACTGGTTATATTCTATAATATTTCACATTAGACCATGTGATTCTAAATAATCATCTTAAGAATTATGCATAATAATTCAAATTAATAAGTCCGTTTTGTTTCAATGAAATAATATATATACAGCCTACATTAGAATTAAGCACCAAAACTAAAAAAAAATGTGCGTTTATTATCATATTATTATGTGTGTCCAATAAACAATATCTTAGATTTGTTTTTTTCAGTTTTACGCTGTAGCCCCCATATACCAGGGTAGACAAAAGGAACCTAGCGTTAACTTGTAGAGTATAATACACTCTATTTCCTATGCACGCATCTAGATGCATGTAATAATTATTGTTATTAAATTGTGATTATTTTAATTGCAATGTGAGGGCATTGTTTAGTACATTCATTATTATATATAGCGTTTTAATATTATAAAGTAATACAGCCCAATATTTTTACGAAATTGAACATTTTGGTTTAAGATTTACTTAAAATAACGACGAATAATGAAAACTATTTGAATTTCACATTTATATTATAAATAGAATGCTGGCTGATAAGAAAAAAAAGTCCAATTTGAAATTGTTGTTTCATTTTCATTAATGACAAATTTAAAGTTAGTTTTTGTTAAAATAATTGAAACATATCACAAAAAATCATCAAAAATAATTTAAAAAAATCACCATTTTACTCTCAAATTAACTAAACCAAAGGCTTTAAAAAGCATAATAGATATATTCCATACTGAAATTTATATATATATTCCATCTTCCCACCAAATTGCGTAATAGTCTGTTTTTGAATTGTGCATTATTTGAGTGGCAGAATTCAACGCCGCGGTGTATTTTAAACTTATATATTTTAGTTACATTTAAATCTAGTTGCTAATAAATTGTTAACATTAAATTGTGATTAATTGTAATTGTGGTGTGTGTGTGTGCAGTGTACATTCATTTAATATACAGAGTGTTTTTAATATTATAAATTAATTTAAAACATATATTACATTAGTCGGTGTCAGATAATTTGTACTAAATTGAACATTATGGCTTAAGATATTATTTTAAAAAAAATATAAAAAAATGTTAGTTGAAATTCACATTCATAATATTTAAGACTGTCTATAAAAAAACAATTTATAGCATATAGGAGTTTCAATTATTACAAAATAAAATTCCAAAGTATATTAAAAAAAACAGCATTCATAATTTAAAAAAAACCTACTCGCAGGCCAGTTTACTATCAAACGAACTCAGCGCTATACCGAACGCCTGTAGAGCGCACAAAGGGTACCTATAGTCCATAGTGAAAATATCCTCGGAAATCCTACCAAATTGCATGACAACGTAATCTGGCTCCGAGTCGTGTACTATTTGAAAATTCTTAACACTCGCCTGAGTCACTCTGCCGTGGAAGTTTAATACGTAGGATTGCGTTTCGTCGTTCCAAACTGGTGTTTTATTATGGAGGACTACAATGTCGTCGAAGTTTTGACTTTTCCATCTTTCTAATAATGTTTCGCTGTCATCTTGCGGTGCTATTGTCACCCGCTGCCGGTCCGGCGTCATGCCGGGCAGGATGACCGTCATTTTACGTGGCCCTTTGAAGCCTAGCACGTTTGTGTCCTTGAAATATTTATTTAGCTGGGTTATTTTGGGTTAATGTTTGTTTTAAAGTTAATCTTTTTATTTTAAAGTTTAAAGTTATTCTTTTTCAGAATAAGTTTAAAGTTATTCTTTTTAATTAATATTTTAAAATTTTAGTGCAAACTTTTGTTGGAAAGGTTGGTGAGCCTCCCTTAGGGACCTAATAATAAAAGTAAAAACAGTCAAAAACACAACTTACATAAACAACAGCCGCCAATTCCTTTCTCGGTGAATCTCTATGGCTCTTCCGCCATGCCTTCCCATTATCATACACTGTAAACGCTGTACCTAAGAGATTAGAACGCAGTTTACCCGCAAAGCTATCAGCTTGACGAGTTAATTCGGTCGGATCGGTGGATATTAGGTAGTTAGATGTGGCTGATTTCTTACGTTTTCTTCCTGAAAGTAAAATATGGTTGTTGGAAGTTAAAAGAAACTATTTTACATTTTTAGTAAATACTATGAACTTAGCGGAATTTCAACCCACGATTCTTAAAAATCGTCCAAGCGCTTTGACCAATAAGGCATATGTTCTTATCAAGCTAAGTCGAAATTCTTATACTCCCGTTTCCAAGATATATAGAGATAGAGTATAGATAGCATTTTTGTTTCTTGAATATTAGGTAACACTTTGAAAAATATTTCAAATGTAAAAGAAGTTTAATTTAAATGTATATTAGAGAGTAAAAGGAACTTCATAGCTCAAATAATCTATATGGGTGAAATATAAGAAGTGCTTTCTTTCATATTATAGCTCAGTTACAGAAGCCTATATTCTATTCTGATCTATAAGCTATATCACTGTAAAGTTTCATCGAAATTAGTTCAGTCGCTTTTGCGTGAAAGCAGAACAAATATCCATCCCCACAATCATTCACATTTATGTCAGTAGAATAAACATTTCTAGAAGTTACAATTCTTGTGTAAGTTATTTTGTATCTGTTCTACCATGGCGTTATTTACTTGTACTCATCATAATATTATTGTTATGGTTTTCACAAAACCACACTTTTAACAACAAATAAAATTTATTTACCTATATACCTACAATTAATTTAAAGATAATAAAATACGTCATGTTAATATATCAAAAACACTCACTCGCCTGAGTAAAACACTGACTAAAGTGACTCAATATATTTTTATACAAGTTATGCGTTATAATTTTTGTGAACGTTGTTACTTTTATGTTTTGATAATTTGTTAAAGCTTATTATAATTCTGTTCCATTATATACACTCAAAAATTAGGAAACTAAATTTTTATAGTACATACAATGACAGAACAATTTATTTATAGATTCACATGATGAAAAGATGGATATATATAAGTAAAGCACTTTCCCTGATTGACGTTGGGGTTAATCTTAAAAAAAAATAGTGCAGCGTGGATGGCACTATCTACTACAAAGAACATCAACTCACCTGCCAACAAAAACACTTTCTTGCCGTAATCCTTCTCCAAATGCAAGAAGTACGTTGGGTAAAGCCCTCTATCCATGCCTTTTCTGTCTCTCGCGATTCGGCATTTGTATAGAGTACCGTGTTTCGCTGGAGTAACAACGAACGTTTCTACTGCACCTTCTACTGATCCTTCTATTTCTGCCGACTGAAAATAATTACAATAATAACAATTAAATGAAAACGACTAACTATAATATGTTCACCATTAAAAATGTTTGAGAAATATGTGCTTTATAATGTAAGTTCCGAAGAAAGAGCGGCACAGCTCTTAGGAGTGGCTGACTTTATAAATTAACCTTTACAGGTAAGAAAACCGTATTTTTAAATAAATTTTTAATTACATCACGTGCAAAATTGTGTTTCGAAACTCAATTTGAAATTATTCTAAACAAGCGGAAACTGGTGACCAGGATGATCCTTGAATATTTTAAGATTTAATAAATAACAACTCAAAATTGCAATGTTTTTCATTACCCACAATTTTACATTATAGAGATTTCCTTTTTCACTTGAATCAGATTGTCTAACTATCTATCCATCTCCTTGTGTATAATGTAGAATAGCTTACGTACAAAGCTTATCTTTCGCATCAGAAAAGATTTAAATAAAATACATTTAGATTCGTAGAAATAAAATTGATATACTACTTACGGAATATCTCGACGATTGCAACATTTTAAAATATCCCACATATATGTATATAAATTTGTATTTACATTAAATAATTAGTCCACATGTTTATACTGTAGGTCGTTTCGCACTAAAAGTTTTAAGGAACTATAGCTGTAAATGGGTGACTTAGTATTTTATGTCAATGAGTTGGAAACGGTAACCACATAAATGATAGAGACCACGTGTACTATGTGACTAATTGGTACGCATTTTGATTTAATATATTTATGTAGTAGGGAATCAAATCATGTTAGCGATGGGCGAAAGAATAGAGGGAGTGGGATGGGTAGTGCCCACCACAAAAAAAAAATAAGAAGAAACTTTTTCCAAAAAGATCATTTCGAAACTAAAGTCAAACTCAAGAAAATATCAGCTATATAGCGCTATTATAGCGCCAATAAATGTGTTTGTATAATTTTCTAAATTTCATGTTTTGTTTTTTTAAATATAAATTTAATGATACTCACCAACTTAGAACTATTACTATGCTATAAACGTGATACTATATATATTTCACAGAACATTTGCAAATTAAAAAAAATATTAAACCTTTTGATCTTTATTTCTTGGCGGAACTAAGGAAATAGTATAATAAAAAAAAATCTTCTATTATAGTATTTTCTATTGTTGTCTATTTTCTTTTATCTAAAAATTAATATATGTTAGTGTATTTTATTACATTCAACATACATATAAAATTTAATTTAAAAAAATATATTTATGCTTTGGTTCCATTTTGCATGGTCACGACCAATACTCAATACAATATACGCGCATACCTTCGTTCTATGAATTAAAGTGACGTCATCTTATTTAATCAATACTTCTGATGTAACCTAAATCAAAATATGTATATAGTAAAAAAAGAAATCAAATATATTTGTCAATAGCTTAGTGACAAATCACTTTATTATACTCTTTAAGTTTTTACTTTGGGTATAGGATTTTTTAATGAAAAAAAACAAGGCAAACGAGCGTACGGGTCACATGTTGGTAGGGTGTTAAAAGAGAACAATATGAGTCATTGTTTGTGAAATACGAAAGCACATTTATTTCTATTGTTTTATGCGATCACTGACAAGTATTATTATTTTATTTTTTATGTATGCTTATGTTGGAAAGACAAGTCCGTACAACATATAATATGTAATTAATTACAAAAAAACATTTACTCTAACCTTTGCAAGAGGGTAAATTTTTGTTCCTATTATCAAGATTTATATCGCTGTATCCCGCACACAGCAGGGTAGCTAGAGGGAACCTAGTGTTAAGACACTCTGTTTCCCACTTTCCGCCGAGTTCTGGAGGCATTGTGTGTTGAGTGGCGGAACTCAACGCCGCGCTTTGTGTCTACACCAGAGCGAAAAATATAAATGTAAATAAATATTTCTTATACTAGAATGGTGATCGAACCCACAACCGGCCGATTACAGACACACTTTGTGCCCCTGCACCACGACTGGCCTCAAGATCTATATAATTAATCAATTATTCAATTATTGGTTGTGAATGTAAAGTCGACATTTTATTGTCGTACACGAGAACAAATGACGATCTGTTAATTTTGAGATATTTCTATGATCATTCTTTTAAATTTATTCAACAAAATTTAAAATTAACATACCAAAATTTTATATATTTTAATTAAACCAGGTCAAATGTTTTGAGTATAAATGAATGCCCACTGAAGACTTGCGATGTTAATGCGCTTTTGATATTAATTAGAAACCGTAGGAAATGTAGAGCAAGTTTAGTATGGTGGGAAAATTATGCTTTTGTGTTAATTTTTCTAACTTAAAATATAATATTTACTATGCTATAAGGTAATGTGATATATACTAATAAAACAAGTCATTGTGAATTTTAGAATTGTAAATAAATAACAAAAGCCCCGTATGAAATATACCTAGTAAACAATATAACTAGCTTCCTCCTGCAAAAACTTTTTCTAATAGGAAAATGTACTAGTACTTGTAATAGGAAAATGTACTAAAGAAATTAAATGATTTATATACATATGAAGACATACTTTATATATGAATAATTTCATTTCTTTATTTTTTTTATTTAAGTGAGTTTTGATTATCTAAAATAAAAATAGGAGTTTGATTTTAACCCTGCTAAAGGCTATGTTCTGTCTAAAGCAAAAAAAAAAGCATTAAAGCCATTTTAAAAACCACTCGCGTAACAAGAGTTTCATTACAATTGAACTACTAGTTCGACCTTTTCTGTGATTTACCTATAAATTAGCAGTTTTCGGTCTTTTCTGTTTCAAAACCGTTTTTTTTCTTTTTAGGTACATAATCCTAAAAAATATCTTACTACTAAAGGAATATTTCTACCAAGTAAAATCATTACCTGACTCGGTGACGTATCTCTCCGTCGACCCTCCAATGGCGCCACCGCAGCATCAGCACAAACGTCGTCTGTACTCGCATCGCGTCCCATACTGCACACTGGAACACTCTCGCATTCCTCTTCACCACTACCCTCGCCGGTGTCATCGCCTACCGTTAGTACTTCGATTTGATTACCTAATTCTGGAAAAAATGATAACAAACGCTTGTATTTTTCCATTTCAATTGTTGAAACTGAGAACATAGTGAACGAATCTGACAAATACTTATTGATTCAACACAAAAAGCTTGCATCTTGTTGGACTGCAGAATTTAATTAACCGAAGTGAAAAGGACGTGAAATATTGTACATATAACGTTACAGGAAAAAATCCACATTTAAGTTCATAATTGTGTTATTATTAGCATTTACATATCGTCTGTCTTTGCATCACGTCTCGTACATACTTTCGCATTCCTCTTCACCACTGCCCTGCCTATGTATATGTTACCTACATCGATTAATTAACGTTATTACTTCCCTTTGATTAACTAATACAGGAAAATAATTAAAATAAACGTCTCTATTTTTCTTATTGAATTGTTGAAACTGACAAAATATATCGATTCATTCCAAAATCTTGCATTTTGTTGGATTGCAGAAATTAATAATTGTTGTAAAAACGACGTCAAATATTGTAAATATAAGCAATACAAAAAAAATACACATTGATTTTGACCACAGAATTTTAATATATTGACGGATTAGTTGCCTTGTTTTCAGAAAAAAAGAAAAATTTTAAACCAGTGAATAAGAAACAGTAGTGCGCTTTCAAACTTGGGTAGTAGAAAGACATAAATATTAAAATGCATCCTTTGTTTCTATTACAATGCGGAACACAGATTTTACCCTAATAGTTTTACTTCACCCAAACATTCTAAACGACGTGTCTTTCAAAATAACACATTTATTAGTTTCGCGAAAATTTAAATCTCTTACATGGAAAATCAATTTCCTGAAATATTTCCCGAGTATTATATAATTAAGAAATACAGCAATATATAAATAAGGCAACCGTGGAGTAGCGGCAGATTCTGATGAAAACGCGACGGCCGTGGGTTCAATTCTCGTTCGGGGGGAAGGATTATTTTTACTGTTGTTGCTACTACAGCGAGGAAGTAAAAAACACTGCAGTATGCAACAAGCAATGTCTCGAAGATTGAACGAGGTTCGATGTGCTTATGTTTGATATGTTAAAACTTTACTGATAGCTAATATTTTTTATCTTTACAAGTACACTTTATTTTGCAAATAGTAGGATAGGCAGAGAGCACCTAGTGTCAAGAAACTCTGCTCTTAGACTACCATTTAAATTTGAGTCATTATTATCATTATATGTTGTATATAGGATCTCCATAGCAACAACAAATGAATTGTTATACTTTTATTTAAATTTATAATATTTTTTTATAATTAATGTGTTTACTGTATGTAGACTCACAGGCAAATATAAATATAGATAGTGTTCTTAATATGAATGTAAATATTATTTGATGTATATTAAAGCTAGTATTACACATGCCTAAGATTATCGATAAAACAATTCATTTTTAAGCAATTTCATTTCAAAATGAAATATCACAAACTCACAAAGTAATGAGTCATGGTGAAACTAGGTATATATTATATTAGTCATGTAATTGTGGTTAAGTCCACTCAAGCTACAAATTCATAATATTTTTCTACTGCTTTTTATTTAATGAAGCTGATAAAAATGTGTCATGTTTATATGATCAGTAGTCAATTTTTAAAACATAAAAAATAAATCAAATCAGCTTCACACTGTATCCTGCACACAGCAGGTTAGGCAGAGGGAACATAGTGTTAAGACATTCCGTTCCTCATTTTTCGCCGAGTTTTGGAGGCATTGCATGTAGAGTGGCAGAACTCAATGCCACACTTTGCCTTGTCGACACCAGAGCAAAGAAATGAAAATATAAATGTAAATAAATATTTTCTCACAACCTGCTGATTTTGCAGTCACACACAGTGCCTCTATGCCACAACTGGCCTCACTTTTAAAATATGTGTTTTGGTTATAGCTTATATTAACTATAAGTATACTAAAAATATCTTATATTGATTAAGTAAATTGGATAAAACTACAGGTAAAATTAAAACAAAGAGTATAATATATGGAATACTAAAAACCTAAATCATAAAAATCAATCAATCAATCAATTTAGAAAAACTTACCATCATAAGTTGATACTCTATTTGTTTGGAGGGGGGTAACTTGGTCAGGGTTCACAGGCGACATAAGAAATTGCATCGGACCATCATAGCCTGTTATGGGAAAATTAAAAGAAACGCATAACAAAAATAGGGC
Source organism: Heliconius erato x Heliconius himera (assembly GCA_013421005.1). NCBI lineage: Eukaryota > Metazoa > Arthropoda > Insecta > Lepidoptera > Nymphalidae > Heliconius > Heliconius erato x Heliconius himera. The sequence goes on along the minus strand of JAATLQ010025806.1, from coordinate 2,796 downwards.
GAAAATTCATGCTAAATGAAATAAATTAAATAATAGCACAATCCGAACGTATATATTTTTCTTGTTACCGTGAAGTTCACGAGATCGACTTCCAGAAATAGGACGTTTTGCTGAAGCCACTCTCAAATCGTTAGCTTGAACCATTCCTGAGTTTTGTCGTTTCTGCTTCATCTTTTGTTCTAACAAGTGACGCTGAAATTATAATGAAAATTAGCACGATACGAGTAGATATTTTTTTTCATCACAACTGGTATCTATGTCACGAACTATATATTTATATAGAAATAATTTAAAATATTTAATGTAATAATCAAAGACACTCACTTGCTGTTCGATCTTTTGATCCCGAATATTTACTGAAGCCATGTCTTTTTATTCTTTTACCATACAAATGTCAATTGTTTGTTCACTAAATAATACTTATCGCTTATATTATAGTTTTATTTCAAAATTCGATACAAATATTGGTAATTTTTAAGCTCATTTTTTGTTTATAAATCATCTTGCCTACCGTTGCCCTGAGAACTAAATGTTGCCATTTTACAAATTTATGTTCTATCCTACTGACAAATATCAGATATGTAAATAAAAAATATGTTTTTAATGTTATAAATTATATTCAAAATATATTACAGGGTAGTATACAGTAAACAATGTAGTAAATTAAATAACGTACAATATAAGAATTTTGTTTTTGTTACAAACAATAGCTTAAAATATCACCGCTCTCTTTGGTACATACATATACAAGTAGAGCGTTTTCAACTTTTTATTTATTATCCTTCAGTTTGTGAAATATATTATTTGTTCTCATACAATCCCAAAGTTATCGTTATATCGTATATATAGTTTTTTTGCGTTTAAAAACTAAATTTGAAATACATTAATATAATAGAATGTATCCTATATATAGTCGTAGCGCAGAAGTACAGCGCGTGGACTGAGACTGAGATGTTAAAAAATAAGAATAATGAAAAAAAAAACTATTTAATAATTTTAATAGAAATCGAAATTTGTGATACTGTTTTTATACTTACAAAAGCTCAATTAGGCTCAGGCAAGAACAGTAACGTTTCCATTCACTTAAACTGAATAGAATGGAAGTTAAATAACATGAAGATTCAAAAGAATAGAATCCGAGAAGAGTTCACGGATAAAATTTTGATACTACGTAAATTTTTAGTCATAACTGGTTTAAACATAAAAAAAAATCATCACACGAACCATTTGTGTTTTAACTTATTAAAAATATGTGTAATATTTAGGACTATATCCTCAGATTAGATCGATTCGTCTCCTCTAAAAGCTAATAGTCATTATTCTGCTTAATTGTCAATGCCATTTATCATATAAAATCATTGTCTTCATCCAGCGTCATTGACTTCTTTACCATGTTGTTACCAATGACGTCGTTATCAATGATGTTTTTATATAAAACATGTTGGAACTTTATCAAATACTTATTCAAAGTACATAAAATGTGTTGGGTACACATTTTATACAAAATGTCAATATAAATATATATTAAAGATCATCAAAACATTTATAATCTAAAAGTAGTAAATAAAAATATCAATGACGATTGATGTGCTAAGATTAGGAGAATGAAATTTAAGACTCATCTCGACATTGCTAAAAATTCCATAGCGTCCGATGCACCGTCGGAGAATAAAGCTCTGCATGATAACATTAATATAATCCAAAATAAGCAGTATATGCAGCGTCTTTTCGTGGCAATATATGAAAAAAAAACTCGAGCGACCAATGACATTATTTTTATAAACTTTTATTGCGATCGATATTTATCTAGACCTAAATTATAAATATGAACGTTTTCTTATTAAACATTTTAAGTATAGACTTATTTCATTGAAAGTATTAAGAAAATGACTATACTTTATTTATGAATACATTTATGAATACACATAGAATACTTAATTTGGTAGAGTTTTTTTTCTTAAAATATATTTTTGTAAGCACTTAACCAATAAATTTACTTAGACTAATTGTTTATTATTTAGTTAAAAATGAATTAGATAATATAAGGAACTTGAAATTTTTGTGATTCGGAGAACGCGTATCGCACTGTTCGTGCTCAATAATGTAAAATTTTTTATTTATTAATGTGGCAACATTTTCATTGACATTTTTAATAATTTCAAATCTTAATTTGACATTTGTCAATTTAGTTTTTCAAAATGGATCCATATCGGAGTATCATTAGATTTTTGAATCAAAAAACAATTCGTGCAGTTTTTAGTTCCAAAGTTTCAAAAAACTCATGCAGGTTTATTCATAGTTTTGATAATTGCAGGCATTGTCTTGAAAGTTCTGTCGTATCTAGTGCTGTAAATGGTCGGAAAAATTTGATCTGTAAGTTTTCATGCTGATATTACATCACCGGCTCTAATTTATTTTAGTTTAAAGCAAATACTTTTATTCGTTTACAATTTCACTTATTACCAATGTAGAGATAAACAAATTTATACTTAATAGAATTGTTCTAGAACTGACTTTGTAACATAACCTCAAATAATTTTAGTTAGCGGATTTAGTTCGAGATCCCGATATTTTCACACTACAAATAAACTGAGCGCTAGAGTTGATTACTATCAAGTACTTGGAGTATCCAAAAATGCTTCAGCCAAAGACATAAAAAAGGCTTATTACCAATTAGCTAAGAAGTATCACCCAGATGCAAACAAATCGGATCCCGAGGCTCCGAAAAAGTTCCAGGAAGTGTCAGAAGCTTACGAGGTAAGATTACATTCTATAATAGAATTATTTTGTTGAATT
>JAATLQ010025801.1:0-31268 GCA_013421005.1 Heliconius erato x Heliconius himera | reverse complement strand
GACTGCAAAACCGACCGGTTGTGGGTTCGATCCCCACTCGAGGAGATGAAATATTTACTTAAATTTATATTTCCATTTCTTCGCTCTGGTGTCGAGGTTAAGCGCGGCGTTGAATTCTGCCACTCAACACGCAATGCCTCCAGAATCCGGCAGAAAGTGGGGAACGGAGTGTCTTAACACTAGGTTCCCTCTGCCTACCCTGCTGTGTGCGGGATACAGCGTGAAGCTAATTTAAATACTTACTATTAGAAATAATAAGATAAAAAAAAAATCAAATCAGCATCACTCTGTATTCCGCACACAGCAGGGTAGGCAGAGGGAATCTAGTGTAGACACTCTGTTCCCCACATTTTGCCAAATTCTGGAGGCATTGCGTGTTGAGTGGCAGAACTCAACACGCCACACTTAGCATCGACACCAGAGCGAAGAAATGGATACATAAATTTAAGTAAATATTCATATCCTCGAGTGGGGATCGAACCCACGACCAGTCGGTTTTACAATCACACTTCGTGTCGGTGCGCCACGACTGGCGCTTAAAAGGTACGGAAAGAACGAAAACACTTTTAGACGTTGATGAAAAATAAAATTAAGTAAAAAAAAAAACGAAAACAAAAGCCACTTTAAAAAAACGAAGGCCACTCTAATAAAAACGAAAGCTACCCTGAAAAAACGAAAGTCACTCTACGGTGTCCCGTTTTGAGCCGAAAAATGGTCACGCTGTATTTCACAAAAAAATTAAGATGAAAAAAATTTAATGATTTTAAAATTGTATTAAAAAAATATCAATTTATTTTGAGGCCGTTCACATCCCATGTGAAAAGTAAACTGTTTTAGCATTATTGCTCGGGGACGTCGTGTCAGCAATTATATTAACACGAAAATCTTACCATAGGCTCTTTTCCGTAGTCCGACCAGTATGGTAAAATAAACCTTTCCCATAGAAAACTGTTGTAAAATATTATAGCTGCTACTTCTAGAAAATGGAATACAACGATTCCCCAATTTATCTTTTTCGTTCTGAAACAAAAAAATAAAAGGTATTTTTAAAAATACTAAGAAAACATGTTAATATTCTTTTCACAGTGTGTAAAAGTTAATATTAACCACCACCCAAGTTCATTGGTCAATTCACGGTCTGTACTACGATAGCTTTACAATATCAAAATATTTGTACTCAATAAACATTATCTGATTATAGTAGACTGGTAAGAAATGCAAGCATTTACGTAAATATGTAAAATATGTCACGAGCGCAGACTCAACAGTCGGGCTGCATTAGCCAATTTTCTTCAAGAATCCATTTTTTTTTACGAAAAATCATAAATTTTCAAATATCTGCCGATCAATTAAAAATCAGCTAACATACATGGTTGTGGAATAGATAGGTACTGAGGTCCTCTACCCATAGACAACCGTTGATCCGTCGATCGCGTTACACTCTGTACACGTGTTTAAGTTGTGGTACATTAGATTTTTTGCCAACAAAGCAAAAGCTGTTCAGTATGGCGGATAGTTCTTAGCGTAGTGGGGCATCTGACTGTAAACACGATGGTTGTGGGTTTGTGCATACTACAAGGGAAAAATGATATTTAAATAGTTTTTTCTTATATATAATGTATTTAAATTGTCATTTCTCTTACTCATTTAGAAAACGTATAAAAACTTGAACGTAGCGGGACTTGAACCCGTGCCTCCTGGAAACCGTTTTCTAAATAAGTATTTTTCTTTCCTAAATGTGGATTAACACTTTAAAAATGTTAAAAAAAAATAATTTCTCTTCTTTGAAAAGCACGGCGTACAGTTTCGCCAACCAACAACCGATATCTTGAATTCGGATGGAGAGCGCAGTACGGAGTGTGTTGTCTTTCTAATACAAGTATCTATGACATGGGGTAGTAAATGGTATAATCATGGTAAGGGTCATAAAGTTCACGCAAACGAATTTGCGGGTGGCTAGTCAAGTATTAAATAAAAATTATTTCTAATTTTCAAATTAAAAAATAAATAAATAGGGTAGGTTTCTACCGTTCTTAATGCATTATGAAGTTATTAATATTGCAAAAGGTTTACTTAAAACTTATAGTATGCTCCTTATTATTCTCCCAACTGCAAAAATACGAGTATAGCTATTAAAAAACAAACTAAATAGGATATCGTTAAGTCCATTGCAACATAGTTTTAGCATAGAATCAAGGGGAATTTAACACTTTGGCTTGAATCTAAGCTGAAAACCTGAATCACTCTCTATTCTAAACAAAAATATAATTTTTTTAATAAAAACAAGGAATGACAAAGTTTTATTTATTTGTATTATAGTACGCGTTGATATTTGCGAAAAATAATAATTTATTTATATTCGGCAATTGCATATTTTAAAAGAAATCCTTTTTTTCCAAAATAAATTTATTTGTTAAAGCAAACGTATGTTTGTTTGTTAATGTGTTTTTGAGTAAACAAATTGTCAAAAAAATTATACTCATCACATTTTTTTTAGAACAGGATAAAAAAAATCCTTCCCATACAATATCGGTGGAAGCTAACAATATACGAGTATTAATTAACAAATCCTTTCTGGTTTGTAAGCATTCAATAAATTACTTAAGATATAATTCCATAGAGTTCTTTATGTATTCTATTTTAAATTGCCTCAACATTTGGTTGTATTTGAGTCGGCAGAGGAATAAAGGGCTCGAGAGGATTACATGTAATCCGGAACGATCGCGTCCCTTCCGCGAGTTTACCCTGCGTGCCGCCATTCACAAAAACCGACTGTTTTAGATAGCGCTTGGGACTCTATTACAACACAAACATACTGTGGGTATGTAATGTAAATTGTTTTAAGGGATAATAGGTGCTTTTCTAAGCGGCGGTGGAAGGAATCGTCGTGGAAGTAGAAATGTGAAAATTTTCTTTTTGTATTGTTTAGCAAATTTATTGAGATTTGAAAAGTGTAATGGAATTTTTGAATAATTCTAAATATCAAATAAAATAAAATTAATTCACCTTCACGCTGTATACAGCATACAGCAGGGAAGGCTGAGGGAATCTAGTGTTAAGGCAAGTCGTTCCCCACTTTCCGCCAAATTCTGGAAGCAGTGCGTGTTGAGTGGCGGAACTCAACGCCGCGCTTTGCCTCGACACCAGAGCAAAGAAATGAAAATAAATATTTCATTTTCTCGAGTGGGGATCGAACCCACAACCAGTCAGTCGATTTTACAGTCACACTTTGTGCCGACTGGCCTCAAATTCTAAATATGAAATGTTAATATGAATTCTTACCTTGGATATTCATCCCTGTAGATGAGTGTGGGTGCGAATAAAAAATATACATAGTGAGAAAAGGACGGCAGTGGAGTATTTCCGTCGTGACACCGAGCAGAACAAGCTACTGACACTGCCCATAACTTCATTACGAATCGAAACTGAAAAAGATACATGTTAATTAAATATCATTAAAAATATTATTTAACTTTGATTTGAATAAAAAAAAAAGAATAAATGATCATCTTCACGTGTGTATTTCTATGTTATGTATCTTTATTGAAGCGGTGCGTAACTCAATAATAGTATCCAATTTTTAAGCCACTAAGCCGTAGCCGAAATAGCTCAGTTGGGAGAGCGTTAGACTGAAGATCTAAAGGTCCCTAGTTCGATCCCGGGTTTCGGCATTGCTTTTTGGAAAATTTACTGGATACTAACCTAACTAGTAAATTTTTATTTTTTCTTTATGAATGATGACATAGTCTTATATTTTTTGGCATTAATAATAATATAAAAAGCAAATTACTTCATTAATAATCTTAAATCATATTCCTTAGTAATATAATTACGAATATACTTTAAAACGCTTAATGTGAGTACTACATCAATATACCTTAAAATTCTTAATGTGATCACAGAGTACAATACAAATGTGAGTCGAGAGGGCGATGTTCATTAGAGTGATATTTTAATAAAATAAATGATGTAGAGTTAAAAGAGAGGGGTGCCGGCAGGTGGGGCTGGGGGCTGGTATGTAGCTAATGAGGTATCGTCAGATCCAGCCGGCGCGATGCCGTTATTTACTGGCCCTGGCCACGCTCCTGACAAGGGTCTCAGCTGATTTATGTAACATTTCACTTTCGACACTGTTTTGCCGCTTAATATGTTTTTACCTTTTTTCTACATACCTATCTACATATACATATATTGTTATATGTTCTACAGAAGGTACTATATTATACCTGAATAAAATTTTGATATTATTATAACTATCTGAATTTTTATCTGAAATTCGGCAGAAAGTGGGGAGTGGAGTGTCTTAAAACTAGATTCCCTCTGCCTACCCTGCCGTGTGCGCTATACAGCGTGTAACTTTAAATGAGCATTCTTTGTTATTTAGGTATACAGAATCAATTTGTGTACAGGCGGTGTGGTGGAAACTGGATATTGTAGGTAATTTCCTCGATACTGACATAGACACTAACTAAAAGCTATGGAAACTTTACTAAACTTCACTTAAATAAACGCTTTGTCTAATTAACCTCATTACCTAAACCTCCAAGCAAGTCAAACTTTATATGCTAAGGGAATCTTGTGCAAAATAGACGTGGTGTCACAACGGCGTACCGGGCTTTTACTATGTGAAAAGATCATGTGTTGGAGATTAAAACTAACAAAATTATTGTTCCAAATGCCTACCTGTTTATTGCAAAGTTTTAAATTGTTGCTAAAAACAAGATTAAGTCTAAGGAACTCTTTACGTAAAGAATAAGTATAAAATCCAATAAATATCGTTAATTGAACCATAGCAGGTACAATTCGCGCTTTTGATTTGTTTTGGTGGGTTTGCGATTGTAATTTGTTTTGTGGACTAATAAACAAAAAATAGTGTGCTTGGCCTAACTAGAATTAAATTCATTGCTAGAACAAACATCGAAGCGGCATTAGTAGAATCAATGTGGCCACATAGAGAGAGGGTCCTGGACAGTGGAAAAGAATTAATGGGTAAAAAAGCCCCCTTAAAACTGTACTCGACTCACAAGTCCTAGGCACTGTTGTAAGCATCTCATCCTGCAACGCGACAGGCCCGACACCCACACGGTGAATCCAAGAAATGATGAGTGGTTTTTCATCAATGAGTACTTAATTTGCTTTATAATCTTACCATTTCACACGTAACAACAGTTGAAGATCCTACTGCTAGGTGTGTCCTGCTTAAATCCCGCACAGGTACTGCTATTATAATTACTTCCAGTGTAATCGCACCCACAATACCAAATAAAGTCCATATTTTGCGTAATCCTGAAATAAATTTAGGGGTAGAAGTAAAAAAGAACAATATGTCCATATATAAGACCATATTGGTAGCATAATTTACTTATATTATATATGGCATTATTTCTAAATATCCCCTTTAATAGGTGTCACTGTAAATACGAGGATGTCATTTGATATTGTTTCCATTACCGATTGTATTAAGTGGCGGTAGTGTGCCGCGTCCTTTCGGGTGGATTTCCAATAAAAGCACAAACGACACGGCACTCGGATTCATTACATTCATTATATTGTAAAAATGGTATATATATAATAGAATAGAATTATGTATAAGAAGAGGGAATAAAATCATTATAAAGGGTGGATTTTGTGTCTGATTTGTTGGTTCGTCCGACAAAAATGACCGCATCTTGGTGCAATTGTAAGGCTGAAGAATTTTTATACATAAAATACTCTCATTCGTGAGATCTGTTGAGACAAAGCATGTACTGGTAGTATCTTAGTGCTTTGACAGTAGGTTTGCTTTGCTTACTCCGATACCTCATCCTTATTCCTAACGAGATGGGTGACGTAAGAAATCTATTTTATATGGAAGCTCTGATACAGAACCAACCTTTTACCAAATTAGCACGTCACGTCACGTCACGTGAAGCTTAATCACGTCATTCTCTTATAAAGTCAGTCTCATAGTGAAGTGTATTCAGTAGGTGAGTGGCATGTAGGACGTGGGTATTATATGTGAGCAGCCAAGTGATTAATTGGCAACAGTGTAAAGCGCAGTGGCCTCTTGCAACAAAAGGTCTTCCCAACGCCTAAAAGTTCACTTGGTGACGTGTATTTTAATGATGACGTGTAATGTATGATATAGATAGAATGTATTAACATTTATACATAAATGTTGTTTCATAGTTGTATTTTTTTATCATATACAGCTTAAATAGTTAAACAATTTTTATTATTATTTTCCATCATTATTTTTATTATTCAACTTCAATCAATTTTTATGATTATTTTTATTATTCAGCTTCACGCCGTATCCCGCATGCACAGACAGACACACACTCCGTTTTTTATTTGTATATTGTAATATTGGTTTGTTTTTATTTAATAATTGAACAATTCTTTTATATTAAAGCCTGATTGACAGTTAGTTACCTAAATAATATTTATATTTACATTTGATACAACGACGATATCAGTAAATGAATCGTGATATATTGTAGAAGTATTGATTTAGCAGATTGAAAACATTGATGATGTAAGAAAAACATTTAGGTCAAAGTTGGGCCAATAAATATAACTGCTCCACTTGGCAAGTTTTGATAAATAATAATTGTATTTATATTTCATAATATACATATATAAAATATAGATCCGGGCGGTCATAGCGCAGGGACACAAAGTGTGACTGTAAAACCGACTGGTTGTGGGTTCGTTCCCCACTCGAGGAGATGAAATATTTACTTAAATTTATTTATATTTCCATTTCTTCGCTCTGGTGTTGAGGCAAAGCGCGGCGTTGAGTTCTGACACTCAACACACAATGCCTCCAGAATTCGGCAGAAAGTGGGGAACAGAGTGACCTCACACTAGGTTCTCTCTGCTTACCCTGCTGTGTGCGGGATACAGCGTGAAGCTGATTTATGTATTATATACTTAAATATTATTTTCCATTTTTTAATTATTTTATTTAAATTTGTTATTTAATGTTTCTCTTAATTTTGCATTTTGCCCTATTGAGATATTGTGCAATTGCTTTAGGAACGGGGTGTCTTAACACTTGGTTTCCAGTTTCCCTCTGCCTACCCTGTTTTGTGCGGGGTACAGCGTGAAGTTAAATAAAAAAAAGAAAAAAAATACACTAACCATTATATGATTTTGATACAAAAAAATTTACATAGATTTTTTTTAACATACATATATCGCTTTTATTTCGCACCTGATTGGATTCACAAAACGTGTACAGAAAGAAGAAAGATAAAAATAAAACAATCATTTTCAAACATTCAATATTAGATAAATCACAAAAATTTCACAAAAAACATTTCTTCACATACCTGAGTAATTTTTCAACACTTTATGTCCAGCTGCATACAACTTCAAGGCCGGATAGAAAGCTAAAGCCACGATCAATTCAAATAGCCATAGCCTGGCGCCACGTCTGATGTCCCCGAAACCATACACTACCGTATTCACACCTATATTTATTCTGGAATGTAAAATATTAATTTAATTTTTATTTATTTTCACACACATATATATATTGTAATTATATTTCAGAACTTTTTGCTAGCTACTAATTGATTATAATATAATGTTATCTAGAAATGAATAAGCTTCCTTAACATTTTTACATATTAAACACATAAATAAAATGGAAGTTTAATAAAAATATCCTTTTGGATCGTTACCCAAAGCTTTCAGGACCCTTATTGATCCTGTAAGCTTTTCATTAGCATACAGACGGACGCGGTTAGGGACAGACTTAAGTGTCTATTTAAAATTAAGCAAATAATGGAAATAATAAATCAGAGTACTCGAAATGAGTTTTTTAATATGCTTATGCTATATATTTATTTTTATAATAATAGATGTAATCTTATTTATTTTTATAATAATAGATGTAATCTATTATTATAAAAATAAATAAATCCCTTATTATTAAATGTAATCTTAAAACGAAAAATATGTTACATTACTTAAATTTTAGTCAACTTCACGCTGTATCCTACACACCAGAAGTAGGCAGAGAAAATCTAATGTTAAAACACTCCGTTCTCCACTTTCCGTTTATTTTTTTTACTTACATTTACTACTTGATATTTTTGTTGTAATATGAAAAATATAACATAACTTTTATTATGTTAAATAATTATTTTTTAAATGTATTTTATTACTACGTAAGCGTTATTTATAACATGACTTGTACACAAAAAAATACTTTTTCATTAATACAATCTGAAAAAAGTTCACCGTCACTTATTTGTAAAAAAAAATCAATTTTTACTTGCTTTCCGCGTTCTATAAGATCGTATATCACTGTATCACATAGCAGTATCAGTAGGATGACAACAAAAATGTGATATATTGCCTTTATATGTAGGGAGTGAGATATAAGAACTGTCAATTGAGACTCCCGAAAAGTAAATTCCGGCTTTTTTGTCTTCTCATCTTGAGCAACTGTCCCATTTTGTAACCTATCCGCTGTAGATCTTCGTAGACTCATTTTCTGCAAACATGTTCCAAAGTTAAAATAATAAAGTTTTGTTTTTCACAGATAAAATATAAGAATAGTATTTATATTTGCTAGTCATAAGCAATGAAAAAATCCCTTTTTTTTTGTTTCGACCTAGTAAGTACTCTCTCTAAGGAATATACACAAACGTAAACGTTTCGAAAGACATTCGCTCTCCTCTTTTTCGTTCTGCATTAAATTTTATTAAATAAACACAAAAAAAATTAACTTATCATTAGATAGGTTAAAATTTTTTGTGTCAATCAATTATGATTGTATAAAAAGAGTGCTCAAAATCAATTACAACAAAAATTACTGTATCGGCTCTTTTGAATATTTTTTAATATATCAAATTAAAAACAAACATACATTTATCAACATAAAGGTTTTTAGCATTGTGTCTTTGGTGCAATATTATTATTCACAAATTAAGTACTAAATAATATTGAGGCATCGATCCTATTATTCCAAAGTAAAGTTCATTGAAAGATTAATTAAGTGATATTAATCTCTTGATTGAATTCAAGCCTATAAATTTGTATTACACGATTAGACGCAGACTCGTTACTATTAATTAAATAATCAATACATAAATACATACCCGGAATTTTAAGTGAACCGTGTTTCTTATTTAAATAGATTTAACGTAACTTACTTAGAATTGTAAATGAATTATAAAAGAAATATTCAACTATATCGTTCACATTACTTTTATGATATTAACTTGAGCATATTAATAAGTTACTATTAGTACATTGTAAGTTATCTACTAACCTTTCACTTTTGATAAGCACGGAGCTAAATTAAATATATTTAAAGAAATATTTCGCCTTAACACATTGTTTAATTCAGATACATTATCGTAAATTACAATTAAATTTTAAAATATTTACTGTTTTGAAATATTATAATTCATGACTAAAATTATATGAGATGGAGAATTAAGAACGCTGTTTTTCTGCGACTTTACACGAGTCGTTGACGCATTTCTTAATATATATTATTTTTGAGGGTATGTATACAAAATATTGTTTCACTTTAATAATAAACAAAAGTTAAATATTTAATTATACCTCTAAACGCGACTATAGCGCTGAAGTAACTGGCTGTTTCTTTATGTTTTGATAATATTTTTTATCAATTATAGCTCATTTTAGTGATGAATTACTATCGTCCAGCTAGTCTACATAGATTACGTAGTTTATTATGATAAATAAGTGCTATCAGATAATTACTTCAATATTTGTTGTTAAGTTTTAGACATTAATTAGTTGTTCTAATCAATATATAATTAGATATAGTTCTAATTCGGCAGAAAGTGGGAAACGGAGTGTCTTAACACTAGGTTCCCTCTGCCTACCCTGCTGTGTGGGGGATACAGCGTGAAGTTGATCTATATAGTTCTAACTCTTTACATTATTTGTTGAATAATTTTAAAGAAAGAGCTATAGATTAGAACGAATTCGTGGAAGTTCTGGAAAACCATTATAAATTAATTGTGAAAGTGTTCATAAGACCCACGTGTGAAAATAATATATTGGAGTATAAAGTTCGGAAATATGGAGAGTCTTTTTGCGTTTTTCACTAAACGTTTTAGAATATAATAGTTCAAACAAATAAAATATCGATAATAATTGCATCATCCATAATTTAGTTTTGTTTTGAAATGTTTGATTTTCTTTCTATGATATTTTTTAAAACATCTTTCTTATTACGGAAAAATTAAAAAGTTGATCGACAATTTACTTTGAACTTTATGTTAAAAAGAAATATGACATGATAAAAATATTTCTCCATTCTTGATTTCAGGTTAACAAGTGGGGAATAGAGTGTCTTTACATTAGGTACTCTCTGCCAAAAATGTATAAACCGTAAAATCTGAATGTCCGTCTATTGGTAGGTAAATCGATGCAAGGGGATCTACAGGAAAGTGAAGTGAGGCAATTATTTGTACGCTCAAGTTTACATTAGACTTTCATTTACATTTCTGAATTTGTTTTCTACTTGACGGCTGTGAATAAATTACACAAACAGAGGAGTCTCTTCACCATAACATGGTTCCTAAACAAATTTAAGCTAACCTTTTATATTTTAAGAATTTAGAAATACATTTTCAGGAAATCATGGAGTCGAAGATCTGAGTATATGGTTTGAATTTGAACTCGATATCTCCAAGCGTTCCTGAGATAAAGGCTCTTGACAGGCAGACAGACAAACAGACAGACAGATGGATGGACAACAAAGTGATCTTATAAGGGTTCCTTTTTTTCTTAAAATACGCAACTCTAAAAACTAGCGGTCTGCTCGCGTCTTCGCCTGCTTATCACCTACGACTAAATAACATTTTTTTAAACGGGTAATTTTATCTTCAAAAAATTATCTTCATGACAAAATAATTTATTTTGATATAGATTCTTATTGCGTTTATGAAAAAGATATCTTAACTTTAGATATCTTCACATGAAATTTCTTTCTATCCTTTAATAAAAAAGCCTTTGTAGTATTCAAATATAGAATATAAAAGCTATACAGTACCGCGGACTTTTTTATAGAAGTAATAGAGACCAACATTTTTGATGAATATTATGTTCGTATATACCGAACCGTTTAGTCAGCGCACGTCGGTAAAGCATCACATCTTGCCCAATTTACGCTGATATACATACCCTCATTCAGCCCTTACAAACAAACAATCAAAGTTACAAGCTTTAGTATAGATAAAAATGTACAAATATGCATTCTGTATATTAAGTGAAAAATAGAACATAAGTGTCTTTTTGTTTATTTTCAGCTATCTCCAGCGTTTGCAAGATAAGTAGAGAACATAATAATTAAATATTTTTTAAAATATTTATTAATTACAAATAATATTGCAGGAGGCGTAGGGGCACAAGCCACAAAGTATGATTGTAGACGCGACCGTTGTGCGTTCGATTCCCACTTGAGGAAATGAAATATTTAATATTTTCATTTCATTGTTCTGATGTCAAGGCAAATTTCCGCCAACAAGCAACACGTAATGTCTCAGGATTCGGGGGAAAATGGGGAGCGGAGTGTCTTAACACTAGGCTCCCTCTGCCTACCCTGCTACACGCGGGATACAGCGTGAAGCTGATTTAATTTAATTTAACATGGAACTTTCTGTATACATACTTGTACTTGACATGTCTATTACATCTTGATGTAGATGAATATGCAGTTGAAAACTCTTTGCTATTGTTACTTTTTAATTAAACACCATACAACGCACCTGTTTCTCATTAGGCAGATAAAATGAGTCAAGAGGATGAGCTAGCATGGATAAGATAATTAATATTCCCAAAGTAATTTGGACAATATTGTTTGAAACGCTTAAAACTATTTTTCTATTTATTTTCTTATATTCAAAAAAGTTAATAAAAATGTAATAAGTGATACTAAATATAACATCAAATATCAAATAACCGTGGTTATTTCTTTTTTTTAGACGTAAGTATATCTTTTTCTGTATTTATTAAATAGTTATAAGGACCTGGCCTTTTTTAATTTCATTTTAGATGGCATAAATGAATTGTTCACATATTTTATTACCTATTTAAAGTTATAGTAATATGGAAATGCTTTTGCTTTATAATATACCTATTAAAAAAACATTAAGGTTTTATTATAAAACTGGGAAAAAATCTAAAAAATATGTGGAACATTATTAAAAATATCACCAACATAGGGAAACTTCAATGGAAGTAAAGGCAGACAAATATAAATCTATTGACACTATCAATCATTATTTTACTAACATAGGTAAGACATCTTTCGGAGAAAAATCTCCCCCATTGTGACCCTCCAAAATCATGTTTATCCACTTCCCTAGTAGTCTCATTTGCATCACTCGAGACTGATGAGTCTGAAATTGAAAGTATTATTTTGTCATTAAAGAACGACAGCACTGCTGCTTTGGACGGAACACTTGTTACTTTGACGTTTTAAAAAACATAAAAACATTTTTGTACCTATACTAAATTAAATAGTAAACCTCAGTTTAAATACTGGCATCGTCCTCAGCTATTATAAAAAGCTCAGTTACACCCCATTTTTAAATTCGGTGACCGTTATAGCGTTGAATGTTACAGACCCATCTCTACTAAACTTCTTGAAATAATAATAAATTCCAGGCTTGTTGTATATATAGAATCCCGTAGTCTTCTATCAAAAAATCTATTTGGTTTTAGGAAAAACCTGTCTACAAATATACTGTCTATAATTTGACTTCCGAGATCGTTAACTACTTAGACTGAGGCCAGAAATGTGTGTCGCTATTTCTGGACCTCGCTATGGCACTCGTTACAGTTTCGGTTCCCATCTTGCTTTCGAAACTTGAAGCCATTGGCATTAGAGGAATTCCGTTCTCATTATTCAAAAGTTATCTCACTGATCTGGTGCAACAAGTTAAAATAGACTCTTTAATTAGTTCCGACTTATACATTGAATACTGTGTGCCCCAAGACAGTATCCTCGGATCAATTCGTTTTCTAATATATATGAATGATTTATGTAACTTAAATCTCCAAAATGCTACAATTTTTTCTCTTCGAGTAGTTGGGAGGGAACTTATCGTATGGCTCAAATCGGCTTTAATTCTGTTGGAAGTTGGTCAAATACCAACTTGCTTACTTTAAATATAAGCAAAGCGAAACTGATGAATTTTTCTATTCGTAATCAAAAATCTATGTTTGCTGATATCTATGGTATAACTTGCTGAGATAATTATTTAACGAATTATAAAGTAGAAAGCGTTAAATCGATCCGATATCTTTGCGTAACAATCGATGGCGTATATAATAAGTGGCGTACGTAATAAGAAGACATATTTTAGAGAGATCTAAAATATGTATTTTTAAACTGAGGTCGTGTGCGCAAACTTATATTTATCTTTAAGCAATTACATCAATCTTCTATTACCGATGTTATTAAAGCAGGTTATATGGCGCCATACTTAACTGTTGGGGGAACCTGGAAACTTAACTATTGGGGAAACCTGGGGAGGTGCGTCTATAACTTACCTGCTGCTTATCGAAAGATCGCAGAGAGCTTTTATCAAAGTCTGCTATTACAAGCCTCGCTTGTATCCAACAACAAAAATATATGAACTTAGCCAAGTTTTAAGGGTAAGGCAGCTCTTTGTTTTAGCCATTACAAGTAAACAGAATATTAAACTACTTTTACACCCGACGCATGTCGCAGTAATTGTATAATTGTCCCAAGAACATTAAACAAAACTTTTTTCCAGTAGATTTTTCATCTTCCGACGACCACATATATATAATCATCTTAATAAATTACATTCACTGTATAATTTAAATAAGAATAGACACACACTCACTGAAGTGGCCTCCAATGAAAAATGTTCATTTCATTATATACATATATTAGTTAGTCAAGGCATTAAAATTTTGTTTAGAAATGGATAGTAAAATATGTGACATGTTACACGAGACAATTTTTTTATGTGTACCGTACATACATTATCTCCATGCATATAAGCGTGTTGAACTTTAAATTTAGTGAAACTTTATGTTTGCCAACAAAGCTAAGACGCAGTCGTAGTATTCGACTAGCTGTTTAATAAGTAAATATTGTACCTACAAAATCATTTTGTTAAATTGTGCTGAAAATGTCTCCTAAGCGCAATTTACTTTTCCACTTAATATAAAATTGGACGAAATGCCAAATATCATAGGTCATACCAAAAAAAGGAGAAAATGTCACGTTGATTATAATTCATTTCCGAAAGGAAGTGTGATTTCAAAATGAATGACGGCCTCTGAGTCTGATTTTCAACTATGATGTGACCTTTTCTTACAATCTCATTCATATACCCTTTTTACTCGTAATCTTGTTATTGTCGATAATATTTTGTGATATACCGACTAAGAGTTATTGTAGGTACTGGATTTTTATGAAATAAGGTATAAAAAATAACAATAAAGTGATTTCAAGTATTATGCCCTCCTCGGCCAATATGGCCTGGTCTATTTTCTTCGATATCAACTAACACCAGCGGTGTAGGTATCCACCATACCTTCGTGGTCCTACACCTGATATAGTCGGTCAGTCTACCCCCACAGTCGTTCCCTGCGTTTCTGTGTATGCGCGTTTGTCCTGTGCTTATGATGATCGAAAATTATCTCATTTGATGTAATTCTTTTGGTAAGTTTCACTAATTATTGCTCTTTAAATGATCAATGTTTTTATATTGGTAGTGCACAGTTTTGTAGTTAATAATTTTCAAATTTTTGTGTGGTAATATTTTTATTTCATATGTTTTACACTTTTTTAGCTTAAAAAATCATTCGTCAAAAACGTGCTTATGGCCATTATGGCCCACTATAATTCTGGCCAATATAGGCACGGTAGGCCATATTGGCCAAACGAAAATTTTTCTACATGTAATTTTTTTATAAGTTATGATTAATAGTCAAAGAAAAAGGCTATTCAACGTGTACGAAATAAGAAAATGGCCACAAAAATTCTCTATTGCATAATGTACCCCGAAGAACTTTAAGATGTTTATCAGCTACAGTATATATTTAAACCTGTAAGTACTAGAAGAATTCTTCAGTCTTAGCAATCAAAAATATATGCCATAGATGTTATGAGTTTAGCCTATCAGCTGATAGGAATTAGTCATGATTAAAAAACAATATTAATCATAACTTTTCGATGAAAAATTAAAGGGTGGGTAAAGATTGGTTAAAATCCCTTTTTAGAAAGGTATCCGGAATTATAGTTTTGCGGTCCAAAAGGTACTTTTTATGCTAGAGCTAAGAGATTTAAAATTTGAAATATGGGTTTAATGCTTTTCGTGCAAGTTATGGGCTCATGAAGAATGCTCTGGAGAAGAAACTGACATTTTCTGTGAATGATATTCTCCAAAATAATGCATAGTTTATTTTATTTTATTTGTTTAGGTAGATACTTATTTTATTTGTTTAGGTAGACAATATAATTTATCTATTTTGTGGCCAATATGCCTTGGGCCAGATTATGAGGGAAACTAGTGTTAAGACACTCCGATCCCAACTTTTTGCTGAATTGAGGAGGCATTGCGTTTTGAATGGCGGAACCCAACGCCGAGCTTTGCCTCGACACCAGAGCGAAGAAATGAAAATATACATTTTGAAAAAATATTTCATTTCCCCGAGTGGGGATCGAACCCACAAGCACTCGTGTTTACAGTCAGACACTTGTGCTCCAGCGCCACGGCTGACCAAGTGATATAATATAGTATATAATATAGTATATAGTATTATTACATATGTATAATGTATTTCAGTTTCACAATATTATTCCAGGTAAATAGTTTTGGGCAACAACACAAAGTTTCTTTATACGCTCGATTAAATAATCTTCTAAAGGAGCAACGATATTATCTACAAAGATTCAAACTACTTTTGTGTCAAGTTTGTTCCCTTAAGAAAATTGTCTTATATTTTGTTTATCAATTGAAGGGAAGAAGCAATTTAAGCAAACAAGGAATTACGTTCACGATGAGACTTTGTTGTTTTGTCATCTAAATTATTTGAGTTATGACTTGTATTTACAATTTAGGCATTCTGCATGAAGCTTCATTGTTTGTACTTGCTGTCTCGTTCAGATCTGTCATTGGGGTATGATGACGACAACTAATAATAGAGACCTGATACATAAATAGAGATTTACTTTAGAATGAGAATATTGTATATATAAATCAAAAACTTTATAAGCATATCAAGCTAAAAAACAACATTATTTACGTAAGAAGCAATGAATATATCTCCCTACTATAATGGTAATGGTTGTACAAAAATTTAAAAAAGATGTAGATGTATTCAAGATAAATTAAGAAACAATAAATATATCTGTAAGAAAAATATATCTGTATAAGAAGGAAATACTAACTTTATTTATTTTGATACATATTTTTATATAACGAAACAATATATGTTTCTATTTAACGATATACATATAATATATTTGTTTTTTCCAATTGCTTATCCTCTAGGAGCCACTTTAGTACAAACTCCAGAAAGACACTTCAGAGGTTCTTTGCAGACAGCGGAAGGAGTTTCACCCAGCTCCTTACTGTAAATCTTACACGCTGCTCCTTCGGCTGTAATAGTAAAATCATATGATTGTTCTATATAAATAAATTCGAAAATTAAAAATATCGATGAGGCCGGTCGTGGCGCAGCGGCACGAGGTGTGACTGCAAAACCGACTGGTTGTGGGTTCGATCCCCACTCGAGGAGATGAAATATTTACTAAAATTTATATTTCCATTTCTTCGCTCTGGTGTCGAGGTTAAGCGCGGCGTTGAGTTCTGCCACTCAACACGCAATGCCTCCAGAATTCGGCAGAAAGTGGGGAACGGAGTGTCTTAACACTAGGTTCCCTCTGCCTACCCTGCTGTGTGCGGGATACAGCGTGAAGCTAATTTAATTTAATTTTAATTTTAAAATATCGATTACATTTACATACATACATTACATATCTTTTACGGTGAAACTTCATTATAGGTTATTTCCTTTACGGATTGGATTTTTAAAAATGTATACTGTTTATTAATATTATAAGTCTATAAAAGTTAGTTAAGCTAAAGAGTTTGTTTAGTAGAACGAGCCAATCTCAGGAACTATTGATTCGAATAAAAAAATATTTTTGTGTTTGATCATTTATATTCTATAAAATACTGCGTCATCATTTTCGACGTAACCTACTGCACCAGTGGTCAGAATAAGCTACAGCTTTTAAAGAGCATGTACAAAATTGAAAGTCGCAGAATTTGAACCTGCGCCTCTTTAATTTTTAGAAATGATTTTTCTTTCCTAAGTGTGGAATAACACTTTAAAAATTAAAAAAATAACCTATAGTCTTTAATGTGTGTAGGTATATAAATAAATACAATGTATAGTGAACGCAACTACTTACATAACAAAGTGACGCAGGCAGGACAGCAAGCGCACTTGCCAGAGTGATTCGAACGATATATGGAAGGAGGACGGCAACTGGAGGAGGCGACACGGACGGAGCACGGGTTCTGCTTGCAGTAGTTTGAGCCGCATACTAGGTCTCCATATGCCAACGCCAGGACACACGCCATTATCGTTAAAATTAATGTTATTTTCATTCTGAAATTAGAAATTTACATTTGATACTCTAGGTCGAGATTAAATTTTATCCAATGTTTTTTATAGCTTCACACTTTATCCCGTACACAGCAAAGGTTAAAACATTTTTTTCTTTAATTATATAATTTACTTGTAGATCGAAGAATGATAGAAAAAAATAAATTTCTAAGTCAACGCAATGTGAAATTCGCCGCGTAGTCAAAACCTATCGGGTAATTCCCATGTGTAGGCCCATAGGAATTATGAAGTGAGAACTTCTGTTATAAATAAAGGAAGAAATCTGAAAAGGACAGAGCCTGGTATTTCATAGCAAAAAAATCCATGCAAATTTATATTTTTAGTTAATTTAATACAAAAAGAGTGCATATGTAAACTTGAGTTTGTCAACTTTTATAAAACGCACTTCCCGTTGATATACAATTCTGAAATTAGTTCAGAACCCTTAATATGCGAGCCCCACTCGCACTTGGTGGATTTTTTTTTAATTTTCTTTGGCGATATGACTAGTGAATAAGTTTAAATTAAGTTTTATTGCTTTCTAAAGAATGTTGAACTAAGTATTAACATATTACTTTAAATTGAAGATCACGTTGAATTGAATTAATTTCTTGACAAACAATTGTAAATTACAGATCTAGCCCAAAACAGATAGTATTGATTATTTAGTCATCTGATGAATTTGCAAAAACAACGCAATCGGTGAAATTATCGAACAGACATAGAGAAGAACGCCGACCGTGCCTAGAGTAAACAATTTCATTTGGTACGTGGATGATAGCAAGATGTTTACTGTTTATACAAATCACTGAGAGAGTAATATTAAATAAATTTCTATGAAGAGTTAAGTAGGCTAAAAATAAAAAAAAACGCTAGAAATACCTGTATTTTCTAAAATAAAATTGTAAGCTATTAACTATAATTATATATACGAGTACATAATGGGAAACAATGTCATTACTTACTTGTATTAGTAATATTTTTCTTGTACTTTACTTTGTATTTTGTATAGTCTTTTCTGGAGCCTTCAAACGAAATGCCAAGAGGAAAGCGGACTAATGCAATTATACGAATAATTTAAGATAACCCCGTCGATGTTTATGTTTACGCTTTAATGTCACGAACCCAAATCTGCATTATCTCGCATTTAGTAAGAAGTTGCCGTAATTATTTATACTTGTTATTCGCATGTTTTGTGTATATTATTAATATAAAATACAATAAAAGGTTATGAATGTTCATAAAATACTATTTTTAGCTTCTTACTGTATCCTGCATATCTGCAAAGCAGACAGAGGAAACCTAGTGCTAGCACACGCCGCTATATACATAACAATACATCTGTCACTTATGAAGCTCAATCACAAGATACAGCCGTTTATGCCCCATGAACTCAGAATCTTGGAACTTGGTACGAAGCAACGTCTTATAGCACAGATAAAGGAAAGCGAAAAGTGAAAATTTATTAGTTTTTTATAGAAAAAAACACCCATCACAAACTCGTGTAATTTATTTCATAAAAAAAGAGTGCATAAAAATTTAAGTTTGTCAACTTTTATAAATTGTACTTTCGTTTATCTACAATCCTGAAATTGTTACGGAAGCCTCTGTGGGCGAGTTCAACTAGTACTTAACCGATTTTTTTTTATGTTTACACCAATTTTTTGTGGAAATTTTTCGCATAAAATTTTGAGAAATCATCAACTAATAATTACAGCCTGCGACCAAATTTTTACATTTTTAAACTTTGTAACTTATTAAGCGAAAAACTATTATAATATTTAGGCGGTCTTATGCTACATCACTGAATAGGTTATTTCTCAGAGAAACCAAAAACGCCAATAATCGGCAAAAAAAATATGCAGAATACTGTTTCATTTTAAAAGCACAAATATCGTATTTCTATTAAGGAAAAAAAAGCCAAATATCTTGAAAATGGTGAAACCATGTTATATTGAGCAAAAAAAGGTTGAAAATTACCTTTTTTATCACCTGTATCGGGTTCTATCGATATATCAATCACCCAATATAATACGTTTGAGTGACATTGGAGCCCGATCATGTAAACTTATGCCTAATGAACCCTGACACCCCTCAGTGGATCAATAAATAAATTACCCACTACTATATTTAATATTTAATAGCTTAGAATAGTATTTAATAGCTTAGAATTGTTCTATTCTTTCTATCTATTGCTTGCTAGAAATCAAAATGTTTAATATCTTAGAATAGTTTAAAAATATTCGTTTACGGGGCAATTGGAAAAGATTGTGAACAAATTCTTTTGGAATTGTTATATTAATTTGAGTTGGGGATGATTAAAAGTAAACAGGTAAATTGAGAATTTATGGGATATTTAGAACTTTTGTGCTTTGTTTATCTGGTTTTATTATTTACTAAAATTTTATACTAATAATATGATCCGTTTAATTTATATTATTATTTTTGAAGAATACACGTATAATTATAAAAATTCTCTATACTATTATAATATACAGGCCCTTAATAAATGCATCTCTTGTGATCATAAAATCTGAGTCGTTGTGGAGTAATTATCCAATTACGGCGAAGCCAAAAGAAGGGTTATGATTTTGACCAGTATGTATGTATGTTTATATGTTCCCTGTAGTTTCTGAAATATTTATCATAATTTACGAATGAGGTATCGTTGGAAGCTTTTAAATTGTCCGCTAGTCATAGGATGTGAGAAATCATATAAGATTCAATATGGCGCCCTTTAGAGCACAAAAATGGTGAACTAAAAAAAGAAAAAAAAATGGAATTTTACCATGTTTGGCGTCAAATGAAGATTCTCAATTTGCACATCTAAATATATATATATTTTGTTCTCTTTTACCTGCCAGTTTGCTTGCATCCTCCCGATAATTGCAAATATTTTATACAAAACAATAAAGAAATTGTAAAACGGTTCTGTTATTTACAGATTAAAAAAAAATCTTTTTTTTAAATACCATATGAAGAATAATATCCCAAAATAATTTAAATAAAAATTAAGTTCAAAAACTAAATCCCGACTACTGATAATCACGCTCTAAAATGTATGAAACAAGAAAATTTTTAGACAGCCGTGGTCGTGGAGCGAAAGTGGTACCACTTTCGCTTCCTCCTGTTAGAATTATGACAGGTGGCATACGATCACGGCTGTCAACTTCAAGTGAGAATATTTTGTTGTTTCATACTTTTTAGATCGTGATTATCAGTAGTCGATCGTGATTATAAGTTTGTGAAATTTTTATTTTATTAAATGAAGAATACCTGTTTTTTTAGTTTTGGATTATACTGATGTATGAAAATAATTTAAAACTTTTCAATCCAACTTTTCTGGCAGCAAACACCTACTTCATTTTATTCGTTAGATAAATTTAAAACATTATAATTTTAAAAATATAATAATTATAATATCTCTGGAGCGTCAGGTCAACCACACGGCGCATATCGGTTGCTATAGGTACATATGAGTATGTACACAACAAATATAAAGATAATAGTTCAAAAATCAAACATAACAATACGAATGTGATAATCTATACTAGTCTATACTAGTATAATTCGCAAAAGAGTTTGTTAGCTTTTAAACGCTAAGATATCTGGAACGAATAATGGTCGGATTTTTTTATATAAAAACCCACATCCCTCAGAAGTCCTATGCTATATAACATTGCTTTAACGGCGAGTACTACAGACATAGTAAAATATATTGTACTGCAAAAATATTCAATTTCATAAGTTCCAAAAAAGTCCGCGACACTGAATAATTAGAGAAGATTTACCGACCTTATAAATATATAAGAAGCAAGTAGATTTATTTCACCGGTTTTTTTAGTAAATAAAATATAAGTGTTTTCAGTGATTTTTTCAAAATAATCGTGGATTTTCAATTGCATGTGGTTATTTACACGATATCAATTTGTTTTGCAACTTATAGAGGCTTATACTATAAAATTAATTGAAAAAAAATAATAATCAACAGCCTCGTAGTAGATATACTGCTTCCAAATGAATTCTTCTTAAAGTTCGTCACGCTCACAGTTCAAAAGTCGATCAGAAGCCGCGTCGTGCTCATTATCGCGGCGGGGTATCAATTTTCTACAAATTTAGAACTTTAGTATTAACATTGTTTTCAAGCTCCTCAGAAATTAAATAATTTCTGAATCTTTTACAGAAATTTATTTGAAACGTTTATGATAAGGTAAGTATGAAATTAAACGCGCAAGAAGCACTCTCCGCTTTATGATCACAGTTCGCACGTTGTCGATGTTTACTCGAGCTGCTGCTGCCATTCTGAAGCTCGCAGAAGATTCATTTTTCTACGGAGCTCAGTGAGCTTCCTCTGCAATCGAGGGTTAATCTCGCGCAAATGTCCTACTTCCTCAGACACTATCCTTTGACCCGAGGTATCCACGGCTGTATGTACCAAAGGCGCTGCCATTTCTGACAACCTTGAGCTGGTACTGGATCTTACTTTTAGAACAATATTTCTTTCGGGATCACTTCCTGTCTTCCGACCGCGAGTCTAGAGACACCATATTATCCGTCACAGATTCACTTCTTTCAGATGCTTCCCACAACGTACCATGAGAAGACGCAGAAAGGAAACGACTCGTACAATCGTAATTTTGTCAAGACAACTTTGGTGTCTCCAATACTACTCCACTTGATTACGGCATTGCTGTCACATTTGCGCCCATCACGGGCAATACAACAAAAACACAATCTCCGCCTCAAGGAACAACGTAGATAACACCACCTTTTTCTGGTTCCACATAAATTCCATCTATCTCGGGTCCTTCCAACTCAACACATCGGTATTTGTGCACCCTTCCCCCCAGGTTCATGGGGTTTGCTTGCCATAGCAGGAAGAGCTGACCAAGTTCACACAATCTTGTTTATATAGGGCTGGCATGGATTACCACAAGTCTTTCATCATCGATCTCCGTCCGTTAATTGAATTTATTTAATAAATTGTATTCACCTTGAAATAGTTTTGTTTTATCTCTTTTATATGTGAGAAACAAATATTTTGCATTTAAAATTTAAAAAATAATGGTGCCCTCACACCATTGTTCCAATGTACCTAAATCCGGCCCTGGTGATGTCGATTGCTTATTTTTATATAGCTGCTGACAGGATCACGTATTACGTACGCATCATCTAAATAAAGACACACAGTTCTATATTAAAGAGACGAGTTCCTTATATATCCTGTTAATGGAGATTATAATCATGTTTCCACAGGCGAATGTATTTGTATTGTTATTACATTTCAATATACCTACGCGACGTGTTTATATTTACATAGTACTTACTGTAACCGTAAATTTTATGGTATAAAAGTCATATTTTCTTTAATTTTAACCAGACAATTTATAAAATAATTGAATTTCGTATATGACTACATTGTACTTTTATTTATTTATGTATTCGCTTTCCTCCAAATTTTCCTTTACAGAATAGAAACATACCGTAACCTTTGACATTTGCTTGCGGAGCCCGGTGCTCCTAATGGGCTTTTATGTATTTTATAATAAAATTTGTGCTCATAACAGTGTCAATTGACATATTATGTTACATTTTCTGGGAAATTTGTTTTTTATTTATGTACCTATTTTTATATTTTGAGTTGAATAAAATTCATAAAGGTGAGATAAGATCGTGATAAAATACCTCATATTTTAGAGAAAAAAAATGATAGTAGGTACGTTTTTCATACTAATAATAATCAGGTTTATTATTTGAGATGAATTCTTTTGTGTACTGTTAAAACGTTGTTAAGACATTTCTGTACTGTTCAAACATTGTTAATACATTATTTTGTATACAATCGGTGTATAAACTAAACAAATATGTTACAAATAAACAAAAAATAATATATTAAAAGTTGTTGAGTGGCGGAACTCAATGTCGGGCGTTTGCCTTGGTGCCAGAGCGAAGAAATGACAATATTAATAAATAATAATTCATTTCCCCGAGTGGCGATCGAACGGACAATCGTCGCGTTACCGTCACACCCTTGTGTCCCTGCGCCGCGACGAATTCACATAAAGAAGAATAAATAAAAAATAAAAGTTTGGTTGAGACTCACATACAGATTTTAGCAAACAATGTATATAAAAGTGATGACAAGTTTCACGAGACGGCGGGCGTGCAATTAAGAGCCACAATCTCTGCAAATGTTGACTCAACGCGTATGGCGCACCCGCCCTGTCGTCCCTGTCGTCCCTGCTGTCGTCGTCTACATTTTACACCCGTGTATTATGCCAGCTCAGTGACTTCGATAGGGCGACCGTCGGGTATTTACACCATAAAATGATATGATAGTGCTGCTTTTACCTCCTATGTGAGTACGAGCCTTTATTACAACGTTTGTATGATGATTTTAATGATTTTAGTTTCGAAAATAATTAATAAAGAAACCAATATCATATAAAGAAGAAAAAAGAATTAAAATACTAAAAAAATCTAAGCTAAACAAAACTACCAAGCATTGAATTTATTCTCCTCTGGTTGAATCTCTTAATGTTAAAAATAAAATTTATTAACTTTGTAAATAAAATAATAAATAAATAAAAATAAATTTAATGCTTCTCTAAAAGTAAAAGCAAAATTTAAATGTAAAAAATTCAGGATTTAAAATGAATGGTTACGTACAACGATTATTATAATATAATATGGCTTATAGCCAAACCTCTATAGAGTGATCCAACATAGAAATATATAAGATTATAACTAAATAAGATTTTCAGCTTTATAAGACTGGTAGTAGTAGATTGAGAGTCAAATTAACTTTTAACAGTTTACAAAAGGGGCACGGTATAATACTTCATATCTATATTGCGAAGTTTAAGAACTGAATCAGAAAGACATTGTGCTACGAGAGCCACAACCAATATTTTTTTAGATAATTATAGTCTTTATATATAATAGGAATTTTATAAAAAACGCATTCTGACTAATAGAGAAAAGTAAAAAAAACTACAAAATTTCATATTTTTTTAAGAAATAAAAGTAAAACCTACGTGACGTGGCTGCTATTTGTGTATTTTAAATTTGAGTTCGCAGTATGAAACAATTGATATCATGTGGCTAACAATTAATATCGCTTCTTATTAAATTGACGCTCATCATTTTATTTATTCTATTTACTTGCCTCTAATATTGCTGGAACTGTTTACTAACTAGTACCGATTGTAGAGTAAATAAAATAAATAAAATAATATAAAATTATATTGAATATAAGCAAAATCGATATAAGATATATCTTGATAATTTAATAGAGCACAAGTACATATTATTTTCTAAGAGAGCACCCAAAAAGTAGATTCGAGCATGTTAATTAATGTTATTAGCCATACCTTTTGTGTATAAATGTACCATAGTGATAGGGCGTTAGTCTTTGTTTATATTTCAAAATTTTATACCAAAAAGGTAACTTTAACATTATGTTTATGAAACACATCTAACCACCAACGAACCAGCCGTGGCCCAGGGGCACCAACGTATGACTGTAAACGTGACAAGTTGTGGGTTCGATTCTCACTCGAGGAAACGAAATATTTAATGTTTTCATTTTTTATTTCGAGGCAAAGTGCGGCTTTGAGTTTTACCATTCGACAAAGACAATGTCTCTAGAATTCGGCGGAAACTGACTTCCTCTGCCTACCCTGCTACACGCGGGATAAACTTTGATGCTAAAAAAAAGAAAAAAAAAACAGAACTAAACCTACGATACAAGTGTATCTTCAAACAGATTATACAATCAAGAGCATTATTTATAATGCAAAACGATTGTTGTTACATCTTACGAATTTAATTTAGTAAAAATCAATAACAATAAATTAATTTTAAAATTTTACCTATTAGTATTGAAGTAGAGACCAGTTGTGGCGCAGCGGCACAAAGTATAACTGTAAATCCGACGGATTGTGGGTTCGATCCCCACTCGAGGAGATGAAATATTTACTTAAATTTATATTTTCATTTCTTCTCTCTGGTGTCGAGGCAAAGCGCGGCGGCCACTCAACTCACTCACTCACTTCCCCACTTTCTGCCAAATTCTGGAGGCATTCTCCAGAATTTGGCAGAAAGTGGGGAACGGAGTGTCTTAACACTAGGTTCCCTCTCCCTACCCTGCTGTGTGCGGGATACAGTGTGAAGCTGATAATGATAGTATTGAATTAATGTCGTATGTGGTAGCTTATACGTTAAGACATAATTGCATAGAGTGATACATTGCCAAGAGAAAATATCTGTTTACTCAATATTATTTTAGACGGATGAAAAGGTTTATATATAGGAACTTAGGTGCCTTATAAACCTGCTCACAGTTTTAACACTAATAACTATTATTTTTAGTACTAGTATATTTCTGGCACAAGTAACTTTTTGACTCGAATGAGAATCAATTATTTCTATTTTTAATTTTCGGGTAATAGAAAGATTAATTCTTTTCTATTTTATATGATATCAAAATATGTTTAAAATCTAAATAATATTGTATATGACCGATTATATTTAATAGTGTTTTATGGATGTCTTAATTTTGAAATTAACTGTAAATTTAAAAAGTATCGGAGAAACCTGCCTAAATTATAATAGCCCTCAAAAACAATGGCTTGTACTCGGATAAGTTACAAAACAAACCCAATTATTGGACGTAAAAATATTAAATTTAAATTTAAAATTGTGGAATTTGAGAACATAATTATCTTAACTTAATAAAATAAACTTGATATGCCAAATTCATTTGGTCAAAATATATAAACAAAATTATTAATTAGTAATTACTTATTTTACAATTATTTATTCACAGAGAAGACGCAGATGACATTCACCAGAATGACTTCTGGTGAATTGACGTAAAAGACTAGTTGTACCTTTTCTCCGCAGCGGTTACATTTAGTTTTGGAACAACATTTAGGGACAGGTATGTGTTAGTGAAAGTATTAAAAGAAGTTCAAAAACAAAACTTACGTATGATACTTACGTACTCTTAATATTTTTTGTCCTATTTATTATATTAAACACAAAAGATTTTTGTACAATTTTTCTTATAACTCAGAGAGATTTAACAGAGCTTTCAAAAATCAGACTTTAGTATCTCCCTATTATACAGAAACACAAAAGCGAAAAGGCCATTTTAATTAGGAAAAAAATCTTTTAAGCGTAGACTATTTAAATATAAAGATATGTCTTGTACAATACAATGCGGAGTAATTGTTCTTTTAATAGGCATACGGATTATAACCTCAGTATTTTCTTTACTCATCTTATCTAAGAGGCGTCTCTTTAGACTTTGTACGGCGACGAAAGATTGCGATTAGTTAGAGCAGTGATTCTCAACCTGTTTTTTGTTGCGGCACATATTTAACGATTTCAAAATTTGGCGGCACACAAAGAAAAAGATAAAAAATATTTACGGACAACACACTGCATAAATAGTTTATGACAAAAATTTTAAATATAAGAATTTATTTTTTTGTGGATTTAAATATATATTTATGTTAAAAATATTTTTCTTTTTAAATGATATGATAATATTAATAATTATTATATATTTGCAAAATTTGGCGACACACAAAAGTGCCGCCGCACAGTGGTTGAGAATCACTGAGTTAGAGCGGTTAACTCGCTTTGTTCGCTCATCACTGACATCACAAATCCTATTCATACAGCTTCCTAAAATATTTTACTTCAACGTTGTTTTCTTTTTGCGACAACGCCTTATTGCTTGATTGAATTGTATAAAAAAACGTAAAAATCAATAATTCGTTTTTTTAAATATAAAGCTAGTTCAACCAGCTAGTTCTACTACGTAAGGCGAAATTTTGAAAAAGTTAGTGTTTAAAATTTGTATGACTTAAATCGCAATGTATTAACTTTTTCTTTAAATTCACACTGTATCCCGTAGTATTAGCAGGATAGGAAGGGAACTTAATGTTAAGACATTTAATTTTCGAGACAGTGTATTGAGTTCAACGCCGCGCCTTGTCATTTTACCAGAGCGAGAAAATAAAAATTATTCATTTACCCAGTGGCAATCGAATAACAATCGTGGAGACGCTCCCTCGCTCCTTTAATCTCAACACTGTCAGCCAGTATAACTTTAAAATGGATTTTTCTTCTTTGCTTCCTGCTTGATGAGATAAATTTATGTCAACTAAAATCATACAGTATATAGGTATTTTTTTTTTCTGTGTAAATTATACAATTTCTATATGAATAGTATTAACACTAGTAATATATTTGTTATAAAAGGAAGTATTATACATATTTTCATTTTAAATTGAATTGAATGTAGTAAATTGAATATTGAACGTAAAGACCAACTTATATACCGTATGATACCTGCTTAGGTACTTTAAAATATAATAGTAGACACGGATATTAATTAAATGAATGGTTTCTCTGCAAGGGTATTTGCGTAAACCTCTATAATATTTTTTGGCTAGCTAACCCTTCTCACAATTACAACACTTATCATATGTACGTACGTATATATAAAACGGAGTATGTATGTATAGTGAAATAAAAACAGAAATTTCAAACAGTAATATTATTTTTTAACAGTTTTTTAAAGTGTTAATCCACACTTCGGAATCGGAAAGAAAAATACTTATTTAACCGATCTGGTCGGTTTCCAGGAGGCA
The DNA here is from genome assembly GCA_013421005.1 of Heliconius erato x Heliconius himera. Classification (NCBI taxonomy): domain Eukaryota; kingdom Metazoa; phylum Arthropoda; class Insecta; order Lepidoptera; family Nymphalidae; genus Heliconius; species Heliconius erato x Heliconius himera. The sequence continues at coordinate 2,964 of JAATLQ010025801.1, read as the reverse complement.
GGGGTTCGAGTCCCGCTGCTTTCAAATTTTTATACGTTTTCTCAATAAGTTTACTACTTGTATATTATTTGTTTTAATAATATTTTTCTGTTTTTACAATTGTAGCTTAAAGACGACTAGGTGAATTTTGGTCAGAAATTTTTGTTATCAAATTATCTACTGGTATTTCCTAAGACTAAGCTATTATAAGTTTGATTGCAAACCATTATAAATTTATCTTATTTATCTAACGAAACATACTAATTCAAATTAAAACATTAACTACATCAAAGCGTAGCGAGATTCGCAAAGCGTCGGTATTCGGCTACCCAACAAGCCGCTTAATCATTTCCTTAAATCTTTCAAAGTAAATATAATACTCGTTCCCCACAAGATTTGGTTTTTGTAAGGGTTTTTTATTTCACAATGTTATCGCTTTCACATATGTTTTCATATATTGAGCAAATAAGCGGCCGTAGTATGTATTTGCTATTATAATTTTCTGAAGTGTGAATATGGAAACATGATTTGTGTTTTTGCTTATCATTTCGTGTGATAAAATAAAATACTGTTATAAATTGAAACAGTAATGTAAAGGTACATGTTTCCAAGCATGTTTAGCTAAGTTATTTACTGTAATTACTTCTATGTAATAACTTTTTTGCTGCTCTTTATTTGTTTATAGAATTTGATGTATTGATACTTATTTAGAAAACTTATAAAAATTTTGAACGTAGCGGGACTCGAACCCGCGCCTTCTGGAAACCGACCAGGCGCTGACCACTAAGCCATAAGGTCCAAATTCCTAAGTGTGGAATAACACTTTAAAACTCTTAAAAATATTTGATGTATTGAATTAACTATTCACTTTGTATAGAAAACAATTTTGAACAACAGATAAAAAGAAACTGTACAATAATCAAAATAAATATAATATTTCTTAAATATACTATTAATTTTACTGTTTTACCTTTTATTAAATATTTTACCTTTTTTTTACCTTTGCACATTTCTCGCATCATGCTCAGAATCGAATCCACAACAATCATTTGTCTAGTTAGATATTTTTTAGCACATACACATGTCCATATATGCAAGCTCGTTAATATTCATACAAGATGTATACAAGATGCTATTACTTTGCAAAAAAGAAAACTATTAAAAGAGCTTTGATCGGTCTTTCTCATATAAGGTAAACAAAGCTTTTCGGGAAAAAAAATGGAAAATATTTGGTTAATAAGTCTTTATACGAGCATTTTCTGTTTTAACGAACGGCAGTAAAGCAAAATAATCTCTAAGAGCACTTTTGAACAAACATAAGCCCGTAAGTAGAGGAGTCTTCAATTATTCAAGAGGAGCGGTGACTGAGGATGGCGAAGTTACCTTTGTTTCACCGATTCTCTTTAGGTCCCTCCGTGAATGCCAAAGGTCGCTTTTCTGTAATCCCTAAAATTTTATAAACTTTCGATTGTTAGAAGTTGTTTTATCATTTATCAAATATTTCACGGTTTGACTGTTTTGTTTAGAAAGTAGAAATGTAAACAATATTACTAATTCTAATAAAACAAAAAAAAAAACAACATACATACAAATGTATTATTTCTATTTACTAAATAAAAGAGGCCAAGTGCGAGTCGCATTTGTTTTTGTTTGAACATTCAGTATAAATTAGAGATATAATATGTATAATCTCTTAAACAACATATTTTTTTTGGCCACAAAAAATAACTTTGTTTATCAAAATTGTGTTTGCGATTTCTGAAAATATTTAGGCAAAATCTATTATATCTCAAAAATTGCTGAGTATATATCGTTCTAACCAATTTTTGTTGAGTCTCAATTGAGATCTGCAACATAGAATTTATTTAGACTTTTCACTCTCTAATTTCAGAAGTTAAGTCACCACTACTTTGTACGTGTCTATCTTACAAGCAATGGTCTTTGAATTGAGATAAAGAAACTGAGAAAAGTTTTAAAGATCTTTCTATACGTATATCTTAAGTATATATAAAATTAAAATGATATTGAAGTTTTATATAAACGTATATTGGTTTATCAAAACCACTTTTACAAATCATTTATTAAAAACGCAGCTACCTCTATACATTTATAGCAGACTGTTAGATATTAAAACTCAAAGAAGATTTACCAACCTCCGAGCATACCTTCGAAGCTCATAAATATTATAACTTCCTTCTCTTATAATAATAAGCTAATATCGGGACTTTATTACTTTTAGAAAAAAACTACATTTATCGTAAAAACAGAAATCTCCAAGGCTTCAGCTTAAATTTACATAACTCAAGTTTTCTAGGTGTTGACCAACAATTTTTATTTTTTCCTATTACTTGGCTAAATAATGAAGCATATTATATTTATTATTAAAGAAATAATTATTTATATACTCTACAAATATTTTGCCTATTCATTGCTTAAGTAATAAAATAAATCAGCTTCACGCTGTATCCCGCACACAGCAGGGTATGCAGATGGAACCTAGTGTTAAGACACTCTGTTCCCCACTTTCTGAGGCATTCTGGAGGAATTGCGTGTTGAGTGGCAGAACTCAACGCCGGGCTTTGCCTTGACACCAGAGTGAAGAAATGGAAATGTAAATATTCCTCGAGTGGGGATCGAACCCACAACCAGTCACACTTTGTGCCCCTGCACCACGACTGGCCTCACTATTTTAAGTAATATTAATGTATTTTGATTCTGTAGTATCTATTAGTTATTAAAATAAAATAAAAAATAAAATAAAAATAATTTATTTCAGATTAAAATCCATATCTGTATAGTGTTAGTGTGTTAGTAACAATTTTTTCTTATGAATTATGTTAGTTATTGTTATTTATATATTATTTTATTTGGCCGGTTATTGTTTCTATCCAATGTTTTTGAATAGAACAATCTAGGCGGGCCGTAATTGTCTTCAGAATGCTGTTGTGACTGCTCCTCATGCGCCGCAGCAGGGACGATGCTTTT